>VYYJ01000391.1:0-63351 GCA_021029165.1 Cyphoderus albinus | reverse complement strand
GTCTGATAGTATTACACTAGGAAACGAAGCATTTTCAATTGTGAATCAAAAAATGAGAACGATGTGTGAAGAAAGGCGAATAAAATTCTTTTTGAAATCAAACAGGAAAAGTATTAATGATGATGATGATGATAAATCCTGTACTCAGGGACCCCGACAGAAAACATTTTGTTAAATTTGCATTATTTATTTTCTTTCCCCAGTCTAATCCAATTAATTTAATAGAGCTAATTTTATTTGTTTTATGGCAAAAGTATCAGATGTTGAAAATGTTGTCGACCCTTTTTTTTACAACGCCTACCCACTTTTTCATAATTCACTTTCACTTTTCCTTCGGTTTTTTTCTCGAAACTACTAATTAGATATAAACATTTTATTTTTCCATCATGCTCCACTTTCCTTTCAAGGGGTACACACAGTGACAGAGAGTTACAGGTTATTTCGGTAATTTATTTAGTACAAGGTAAATATGCAAAAAACAGGTACATAAGCTGGTTTTTTTGTGAGTGAGTGATGAGGTAAAACAAATTATAGACAGTGACTATTGAGAGTATTCCAGTGTGTAATCTAAATCTTATATTACGTGTGTGTTGAGAATTGGAGCTGTGTTTGAAAAGAAAGTGAAAGCGTTGGAAAAACTGGATTAAAGTTGCAATTGGTTGTCAATTATATTTATGTAGTTGACTGAGCTTTATATAACTTTTATAACGCTATGAATGAATGAGTAAATGGTGGAAGCAAGCAACTAAGTAAAGTAAAGTAACCCAACGACGCAATAAAGGCTTAGGAAGGGAATGCAAAAAGTAAAAAGTAGGTGGAAGAAAGAAAGACAGTTCATTGACCGTGCGTTACCTAGTAGTAGGCTCGCATGTGCTTAGGCTCACCACGACCGAATTCGCAAATAGGTATCTGCGGAGAAAGCAGGAACGGAAAATGGAAAGGTAGTGCAAAAAAGCTTTGCAAGCTGGAACTGGAACAGTGAGGAGGCACAGCTAGCAAGCAGAGCATTTCCAGTTATACACGTGTTGCGAGGCGATGGGATTGCAATTTATGGCGAATCTGGAATAAAATGTTTTGTTGATATCCAATTCATCCAGCTCTATCAGTCTACTATTTCTGTTGCACAAAGGTGGGTAGATGTGATGGGGATGTTGAAACAAAAGACCTGGTAATCTAGGATTGTGCTTCATTTCATATCAGACGAAAATGATAAAAGCAATGAATTGAAACGATCTTCTTTTGAAATTTGAATATATAAGTTTTCTGCTGCATGCGGTAGTATTAATATTAAATTATATCTTATATTCAATTACAATATCTGTAGCCTGTTAGTTAAACTGCAGCATTTTGCGGCTTTCATTTCATTTCATTGCATTTCAGTAATGGCAGTGGGAAACGGAGAAATGATGAAGATGAAATGTGGTCGCTTTCATCATTAATTACACAAAAGACTTTTCTTTCATTTCACAATCATTATTTAATAAAAGGTCGGCAGAAATTATATATAGACATTTGTAGATAGTAGATTGGCAAATAAAGAATTTTTGCAGCTTGCATAATTCGCATTATTGCAAAAGTAGAGTTGTTGTTGTTGGTAAAAACTCTAATGAGGAAAATGAGGTGGTCGAAAATAAAATTACCTGTGGAGAACGGACAGAGACACAAAAGCTGGAAAAAACGATGCTCGAAAAGTTTTCTTTTGAAATATGTGCAGCCTCAAAGCTTGGCGTGACATGGTCCTAAAGCTCCTAAAGTACGTACACCTAAGATGAAACGAACTCTCCAATTCAGACCAACTTTTTCTACAAAGTGCTGGTCCACGTTTTGGAGATCATTAATTTCACGAGTGGATAGCGACTGCATTAGGAAATTGAAATTTAATTTAATTCGAGAATGAAAAAACCTTTAGCTTAATAGGCTTTCACCCAAACAATGTAATGCTAATACTAAAAGGCGCTTGTGGAGGAAGGAAGCATTAAAATTGCATAATCTCTTTCACTGATTAACTGCCATTGCGAAATTACTGAATTATTGAGAAAAAGATGTGACAGATGCGTAGTCGAATTTCTCGGTGCAATAACCCTTTGAGTTTCTATTAATCATGTCTTGTTATTTTGCTTTTCGTTGGAGTTTGTCGAGTCGAGTCGAGTGAAAGTGACGAGTTCATTTTACTCTTTGTACTGTATTGAATAACACCTGAAAAATGCGGAGGTGCAAATGAGGATGAAAGGTGACTACTTCATAAAGTACTGACAGATACAGTAGAGTTGTTGATGGGCACAATGTTAACAAATCTTTCGCAGATTCTTCCAAAGATAAAGATGAGGTCGAATTTAGGTCGAGGAGTCACTACACTGACCAACTGTGTGTAGTGTGTAGTAGTAATAGTGTGTACGTGGCAGGTTGAAATGAAGCTGGAAACTGGCACACACACGTTCAAGATGTTGTTTGTGTAAAAAAGAAATCTGCCTGGCTCAGGAAAACAGGAAAAGTGGCTTAGTCACATAATCGGTCTTTGGCATGGAACACATGCGTCTTCGTGTCAGTTTCGTTTCGAAAGAGAAAGAAAAAGTTTTTCTGACATTTGTAAATAAATACTGGCAAACGATACATCATTCTAAACTTTTTAGTTTACTTATTGAAATTTTGCTGTGCATTTTGCTTTATGAACTATATTTACATTGACATTTACATTATAAACACAAATTTGGCGTCATTATTTTTCAAACTGTACTAGAATGCTATGAGACTTTCTTCATTTCTGTTTCAATTTATTTTGATTGCTAACTTTGCAACGGCAGGGAACAAAGTAATAAAAAAAAAGTATTTTTAGTGTCTGACTGACAGCTAAACTATTTTACCTACTACAAACTACAATATAGTAGTTTTGTTTATAACAACTTTGTTGTTTTGGGAAATCGTGTTGCAAAACCGACTCAAACCACCGGGAAAAACTCGGGAGATTCACCTGTTCTGATAAAACCTTCTTTTGTCCCTGTTCACTCTGCCATTTCACGTAGAGGTTTTCCTTGGAGGAAAATCCATTGTGAGATTTTGTCTTTGTATCGCCTGTTCCCAAACTGTACCCTAAAAACCTGGAACATGTTTATTTTCCATGTACAATGTTGCCTCATTATCTCTAAAATGAAATGAAATGACTGGACCACGCTACATGGATTCGCTTTTGTTGCGAATTTTCATTATTGCACTACATGGCTAGTGAATGCTTTGTGTGAGACTGATGGAAGGCTCGATAATTTCGCCAAGAGCATTTATAATAGTAAAAAGGTGTTTCGGTTATTGTCCTCTGTCATTGCCATCATAATCATTATCATGGATGTTGTTGAGGAAATAAAATGTAAACGTGGGAGGTGAAGCGGAGAATAAAAAGGACAAAAAAATGAAAAGGAAGTAAAAGTGAAAATGGAATGGAGATGGGGTATGGAAGTTGAGATGAATTGAGATGAGATGAAACGGAGGCTCTCTCCAAGGTTCTTTGCAAATTCCCTGGTGAACTTTGTCGTGGGTTCTCATCGCTCATCTCATTGCAAATTGTGGATATAAGTAAGCAATGTGAAGTGGAAAGAAAACAGGCATGGCATGAGTGTCTTTCAACGTGACTCTGTTATAAAGAGAAAGTGTGTGAGACTCTACTGGAAAAGTTATGTACATATGTACCTGAAACGCACTGTACATTTTGTACTTGGAACACAAAATGCATTTAATTTCAGAGGCAAGTTTCTTCTTTCCGCTGGTTTTCCTCTTTCTACACTACATCAATGCAACTCGCCTTGTCAAGCGGCTGTTTTTGTGTATATTTTTGGTTGGAGAAAGCAAGCAGTAGTAGTGGAGTGAAGTGGAGCGAAACTTTTATATGAGAACTCGCGATGGTACGTAGTATGTATGAATTTAGGATTTTTAGGCAAAACTCGTGTGCAAAAGTGAAAGAAAAACAGTGAAAGAGGAAGGAAGGAGGACAACGACCTTCTGCTACCTTTGAAATTATAAAGGAGAAGAAGAGCGGTTTTATCTAGAGTTCTAGAGCACCAATGTGTTTCTTTTTGAAAAATCATAGCAAGAAAATTGGAGCTAGTAGAGCAGAGTAAAGTAAATATTAAACTATTTATGACTTTCGTTTTGGTTGGAACTTGTTTTCGGGATATTTATGATACAACAATGTTAGTTTACTTTGGGGAGAAAATTACGTCACAATTTCCCTGTAAATCATCACCTTTTAATAATAAATTAAATATAAAGTCAAATTGAAAGCACATTACATAATTAATAAAATATTTTTTTCTTCCAGATCGACACGCTTGGAGACAAAAGTGACGACATTCGGCAATTCATCCTGTCCGTATTACAACAACAGAGGATGAGTAAAGTCCAGTGCGTTGTTTGTAAGGACTGGATGCAAGTCTACGACCGCTGCCCACTCATCGATGGGACGTTCTTCATGAGTCCGAGACAACATCATGCGGATAGTATTCGGGTAAGGAAAACTTTCACTTTTTATAATGCATAAGTTGGAAACGTAGTAGTAATTAATGGTACTACCATCATCGTGCCATCGTACCACTGTTGTAATACTATAGTGTAATTTGGAAGAGAGTGGAAATTATCAAAGTTATGGTAGTGTTAAGCTGAAGCCTTAATTTGCTGGACTTGAAAAAAGTCACGTCACCTCATTCATGATGATGGACTATTGGTTTCGTAGGATGGAACGGGGAAAGTCATTCATTTCACGGTAATTCAATGTTCATGACAAAATGCTTCTCAGAGGATTTTCCCTTTTTATTCCACGTTCATCAATAAAGTCATTTCGTTCAATTCAGTTCAGTTGAAGCATTAATGATAAATGTGAGGCGAGCTTATTGCCAAGTTGAGCAATGTAGAGAGGATTAATTTTCTGCGGGTGAATTTTTTCGGTAATGGGAAGCAGAGCAGGTTCAGGCAGTGATTCGCACAAATTGCTCTTATTTACGCTATAAGCGCCATCGTTATTTTTTCTGGGCAGAACCGCAACGTTTTCTGAATTCTCTCACTTGCTCGTGCTCTGCTCTTGTCAATCATCAACGTTGCATGTCACGAGTAGAATACGACAGACTCTGAGATGAGTGAAAAGCGACAGAAAACGGAAAATGCAGGGTACTTTGGTTTGTTTGTAAGGTGATGAGAGATGAGACGAGGTTGTTTGTGTCTCCACAAAGTCAGAAAACAAAGGAAAAGCAAAGAAGAGGAGGTAAAGGAAAACACTGGAAATTAAATTTGGAGAAAGAAATGAACAAGATGTACAACATTGAAGTGGAGTGCCACACACTACAAACAAAGGGGGCATGATGGAAAGCATTTGGTTTGTTTGTGAAAGAAAAAAAAGGGAAAGCAAAGCGAAAAATTACCGTTTTAATCTAACATAGCTTTGGATGCTTTGTGCACTACAGTTTTCCTTACGAAACTTCTTGTTAATTAAAGTTTGTACACTGTTTCATATTTTATTATTGTTTCTGTCAATTGGAAAACAATGCAAATTAATTATGATGACGTGAATGAAACCAGATACGTTTGTATATTGTACATATAAGCAGCATCTGTTAAACGCTGGATACAAATTCCAGTGGGTACAGCGATTTTATTTATGGCTCTTTCACAACTCCTGTAGCATGATTACTGTTTTTGAAAGGCAGAGGAGGAGGAAATTGACACAAATTCTGTATTATTTAGCTGAAAATAACATGCAATCATTATTATTATTACCATTACCATCATTAAAACGAAACGCTGGTGCAGTATTTGACAAAGTCATGCAGAAAGGAACACGAACACGAAACTCGCATAAAATTTACCTACTAACAAGTCGCTGCTCGTATCGTAATGGAAATGCAACGGACTGGCAATAAAGTTCACTCTAGGCAGTTAATAAGGTGCATGCAGTTACTTAAGGAGAAACTTGTGCTCGGTTGGAAACGGAAAGTGATCAGTACCTACTTTCCGAATTTTTGCATGGAATGGAATGGAAATAGACGGGCCATTGGATTGGAACGTTTCCATTATTATTATGTATTTGTATTACACAAAAGGAATTTTTATACGAGCAAGAACGTGAACATGACTGGAGCGACAACGAAGCCAAAATTGGTCGCAATTTTTCGAGCTGCTGCTGCTACTGCCGTGCAGTTTCAGTTTCACCCTTCTGGATTCATTTTCCTTTGACCTTTGTACACTCGAGAAGGTCATGCTCACTCACGCTGATGTGAATTAACTAGGTAGTTTGCAGAGAGCTACCTAAATCCTTTCTTCCTGTTGCCAGTCTCGCTTCGGAAAAGTTTGGAACTGAAATACTTCCACTTAATCTAGCTTTAGCCTGGATGGAGTCAGTCGAGTCATTCAGTCATTGCTAATTTGAGTTTCGCTAGTAAAAGGAAAAGAATGGTCATAGTTCAGTAAATACTATATTATTTGTGGAAGCTCAGCATTTGTCGTAATGAAGCATTATTGAATGTTGTGTGTGGCATGTGCAAATAAATGTATGGAGTTTACCACATTTCCACTTTCCTGTCAAGAAAATATGGCGCGTTTTGTTTTACAGCATCTGTTGCTGTAATAAAAGCTGTTGTTGCAATTCTAATTCAATTATTTTGCAGCGGCTCATTTATACCTACGCTCTAGGCTATGCTTCCATAACTTGATATAATCTTAGCCTTATTACATATTTTGGTTGAGATTTTCTATTATGTAAGTAAAAAAATCTTTTTATAAATAAAATTCAATTTAGACAATTTTTATAATACGGGACAAAAGTACCACGCTACTAATTCAGCAGTTAACCAGCAGAAATGGAAGTGTGTGAGAAAATTAAGTGGATTGAAATGGAAGTTGGTGGATTGTGGAGAAAATAATAGATACGTGGTGCGGATATGAGGGTGCTTTTTATTCCGCGTTATTTTATTCACCTCAATTGACTTGACACTCAATTGTGGAGTTAGTAAGTTTCTCTAATGAAATGAGCTACGACTATCACATCACATTAGCTGGCCAACATACCGTGTCGGTGATGGGTTGAGTTTTGTGTTTGTCTTGTTGAAATGGAGTCTGTTAACAATGCGACTCAAGTAACTTAATATAAAATGGGATGTGGTTCGTGCATCCACTGGATATTATTTTAATGGAAATCGAGGTTAATCATAACTGAAGCAACTGAGCTGACATGAGATCGTGATGGGAAAGAAAAGTGAGTTTTTTTTGTATTTTGATATAATACAATTTATTTTTGTGAAAAGGGAAAAGAATACAAAAATAGAATTTGACACTAAGACTGGACCCGCACATGAAATTTTGTGTTGTCGTAGGTCAAATGAAAAAATGGAATCTACGTTGTTGATGTTACTTGCTTAGTACTACTAAAATACACACGCTATCCNCGCACATGAAATTTTGTGTTGTCGTAGGTCAAATGAAAAAATGGAATCTACGTTGTTGATGTTACTTGCTTAGTACTACTAAAATACACACGCTATCCCATTTTTTATGCGAGGGGATGATTCGAGAGTATCAGGAGAAGATAAAAATTGTGAGTGGATGGAAAAAGGATGTGAATGTGAATGTGATGTGCGTATTGTGTTTACAATGAGAGAAACTTTATTTTATTATTTTACTTTTCCCCCATTTCCTTTCATTTCGTCTCGTTTCATTCTCACCCGTCTCAATGAAATGTCCGTACAATGAAATCCATTCAGTCACTTGAGCCGAGTCAGTCTGTCTCTGTGCGTGCATGTTTTATGTTACGCAGTGCAGGGAGGAGACGGCGGACGTGGACGCGGAGGGTGGAAGTGGAATATTTTTTATCAGGAAGAAGAGAACCGGGGCGGTTTTCTTTCACTTTTAATGTGAATGTTGGAGAGAAGACAGATAAAAGTTGCATTAGATAAAGCCTGGTTGAAAATCAATGACGAGACGAGACAGAAAGCAAGCAGCCGGGGCCGCAGCGGAGTGCGTTCACGTTGCTTCTCAACAAATAAAACCGGAATTCGGGGAGTGAGGGTTGATGTTGATGTTGATGCGGATCTATCTGGAAATAAAAATCCAGGAGAGGCGAGGGTGAAAGACAGAAACCAGGGAGAGTTGCGAGACTTTTCCGTTTATTTTCACAACTCTACCTAACAATTTCGTTGACTAAGCTTTTGTTGAGGCAGGGAAATATATTTATAGGAATAGGTCGTGAAAACTGCCGTCTTTCCCCTTGCCATGTAATACTATTCCATGCATTCATATTACGATGCACTTTTATTTTATCTTTCGGTGCAGCAAAAGCAGCGGGTGCAGCAGGAAAGATAAAAATAAAAGCGGCGATGAAACTTATTTTCGGTGGAGAAGAGACCGTTGCTTTATACACAGGCAGTGTGTGTACACGCATTGTGCGTAGTTAGAAACTTCTTGAACCACAAGACTCACAGAGAGGGACGCAATAACACAAGGCAAGGCAGGAGTAAAAAAAAGTTTGGTTCACTAGAAATAAATGGGATTTCTCGAAAAGGGTTGCTTTTGCTGGCTAATGCATGATTTGGCTGCAGAGAAGAAAAAAAGTTTCAGGGGGTAGAAGGTTGATTGATGCTGATGATGAGGATGATGGAAATGGAAGCAGTGGAAAAGTACCGAAACTTTTTTCTAGGGTTGCGTCGTCTCTCTGAGTAGTGCGTAGTTTAGGTACCTCTTACACAGGAAAGGAGAATGTGTGTGTACAATGTGACTGTAATTGTGTTGTGGATGGAACAGCGTAAGTGTTGGGGTAGGTTATTATTTTTATTTTTACTTCTGCTCCTTCTTCGTTGTTGTCGTCATCGTCATCATCCTTGTACTTTTAGGGTAGGTACATGATATCTTGTTTTTCAAGTATCCATCGTCGAGTGAGTGAGAGCGATGGAAAACCGTCCCTTTTTTCTTCTTCATCCCGATGTATGTATGTATCTGGACTCTGACTCGTTTTCACTTCTCACTTGCTTTGTACTACTTTGTTCTCTTTTCTAAACACAACTGCCAAACATTTAAAGAGACGAGATTTGATGTTGGTTGTATGTGTGTGAACCATTGTTCCTAGTATGATGGAGCTTGTGGTTAATTTTAGTCAGCGAGTCAGTCAGTCGGTTAGTTAACGGAAGAGAATTGATGGCGATGGCATCAGTAGTGGTGATGTTACAGCAATAAAAAGCGAGCACTTAAAATCAAATTCTGGTGCTTATTTTTTACATCACATCTATCAACGTTGTCTGCTAGTAGAAGGCCATTAAAGTTTGTTTAGGCTTAGGCTTCAGGGTAGTTTTGTAGTAGAAGAGTAGCAAGTCAAGTTTTATTAGGAAAGGTTCGAGGTCAAGTTGCGTAAACCCTTATTTTTTGGGCTTGTAATAATTAATGCATGCGGAGACTGGGAAATGGATGGATGTTGCATTGGTTGGATGGACTCTTCTATGGCTTCACATCACATACAGGAAGATGCATTGAAAATTAAGATTTTCCTGTTTCCCCAAACTCATGTCACTTTCATTTCATTTGATTGGATTCAATTTTCCCATTTATGACTTATCAGGAGAATTATCATTATTATCTTGGTGAATTGACCTGAGGAAAACTCGAATAGAGTGAGTGAGTGAGGGACTGTCTGTCAGTTAACTTACAATTCATTCTCATTTTTCCTCGTCTTATTCCGCCCAGCTGCTTATTTTAGAGTCAGGCTTATCCATCCTTATCTTGTCAGATTTCCTTGTTACATTACATTATGTACTACTACATCACAACTCTGATGATAATTTTGTAAAAGATGAGATGAGGAATGGGGACATGAGGAGGCAATTTCTTCTTGCAATAGGAAAGAATTATTCAGAATGAGAAAAGGGTTGTTAAAAATAGGTCGGCTGCCATTTTATTTCACAAGTAAAAAATAAATCTACATTTGTCTCTGACATGGAAATGATTTCGACTAATTATTTATGATTCACTTGCCAAGATAATAAGTGGCAAAGGGAAAGAAATTAACACTTGACGAAATCCATTAATAATAATGATGACGACAGAAAGAAATTCATCACCTCGTTTTACTTCCTCCTGGATAAATTGGATAAAAACCAACTCACACAACCCTTATTATGTACATGTGTGAAAGGGAAGCCAAAAAAGACCGAACTGAACTGACTGCACTGGTACACATTGAAGCGTTAACTTCAAATAATTAGAAGTGCATTTTAATAATTTATTTCGTATTGATTATTTTTTATTACGATGAGTTAAAAATGACAAAGAAAGGGATGTTGCGACTGGGACTGGGACGATGCTACCTTCATTTCCTATGCAATAACAAATGCAAGATGTTAATCGTTATTATCATTAGGTTATTGTGAATGTTGTAAAAGTTACATACGTAGGGTGGAATTTATTGCCTATTATAGGAAAAGCGTCAATAGTGACAATAAATGATTGCTCAACAACCCATTCAGCTTATATCTACATACATAGCCTTAGGTAAAATTATCTTGAAAATACGAATTCGAACATAAAAGAAATTGTTACATAAACACATCTGTCTGACTCTTCTAAAATAAAGTGTCGTTGTCGTTGCTGCAATCATTTACAATATTACATTCTTAAAAATAAATGTGCGTACAGTTTTTTGCTGTCGTTAACTGACTGCCACTGTCACAGTCGCATTCATTCGTCAAAATGTGTGCCATTGTCCATGCAGCGATTGTCATAAGTTGTAGCATTTTTTGTTGTAATTATCCGTAAATAGGATTGTTTGTTAGAAGTTGGAAAATGTGAAATGATAATGATAATTGCCTTTCATGAAGGAATGAAGTATAATAAAAAGGAATTTTTTATTCAGACTTTTCCACAAGACAAGAGCACTGTTAAAGTTTGAGCAGTAAAAATTCTTATTGGTGTCGTCCATATGATGGTTAGTAGCAAGGTAATAGACTCATTGGCACTGTCTGTGCACCGACCAAATGTGGCTGGGCAAGGCAAGAAGGGTAATAAAATAAATGATGATTGCTACTTACTCTGCTGGAAAAGACTGGAATAGAATAAAAATAAAAGGTGCATACTAATAAGGAGAAAAATAAAACAGGAGTCGGGTCTGAGTATTTACAAGTGAAAATCAAGCCTAAGGCTTTCTTAAGGACTCGTTTCTTCTCTTTGGGATTTATCCAACTTACTGGAGGAGCTGGAGTGGAAACAAAGGAGCTTTTCATTCCATTTCATCTTTTATTCCAAGACGATGACGATGATGAAGATGATCATGATCACGATGATCATCACTGCTTTGTCTGCTTATTCATTAAATTTTTTGTGGAAGGGAAAGGAACAAAGGTGCATGTACATGGAAAAGCTTGAGGCAGGAGTGGTATTAATTTTAATACCTCTGCGCATCATCATGATCATGTTAAGCTCGAGGGGAGAAGTTTCAGTTGCATTTTATATAGAAAAGAATAGAAAGCAAGCGAGCAGGAGCAGAGAGGATTTTGTCTGACTAAACTGGAGATAGTAATTATTCCTATGCGCTTCTTGTCTTTCTAATTCCAACAGTCTGGGTTATTTCTGTCTTCAATAACATAACAGAATTCCTTGTGGTAATGTAATAAAGGTGGAAGTGCAGTGCATTGTATCTTGTATGTAACAACATTTTTTATGTTGAGTAGGTATATGCATCTTTCTCCAGACATAAATAATGACCAGACTTGTAGACTTCGTTTTTTCAAACAATGAAGCTTTGATTATTACTTTACTATTTGCATCATCATCATCATCGTCATAGTCGAAAGAGGTAGTCAGGACAGGAGAAGGAGGAGGGTGAATGTGTCATGTGTAACTCTAAAATTTGATAGTTTAGCGTTCTAGGTGACACGTAATCTTAATTTGTCATGGACTAAGAGATGAGAGATGACGGGATGGGAATAATGGCGTGAAGGTGATTATCTTTTCGAGCTGAGCTTGGCTTTAGCTGCTGGCTATAAATAACGTTAGTAAAGTACCCTCATCCTCATCTCATATTTAAAATCCATTTTGTAATGGCCATGATAAATTCAAAAAAACGTTAGGGCAGGTAGATACATATGAAGGAAAATTCAACGGTCGATTCACTTGTTCTTTCGTTATTGTTATTATTGTTACTTTTAAAAATCTCTTATTGAGAGACTAGGATAGAAAAAACTTGTTACATGAATGCACCGAGTTGCAGTTTGATAAGAAAAAGAAATCCATTGTTTGCAACCCAAGGTAAGGTACAGGTGGTACTGAAAAAACGGCCTTATTTTATTCAAGAAAATGCACAGATAAATCTTGAAAGAAAAAAGTCTGCGGTTGTTTGTTTGGTCTGGCCAGTTAAAAAGCTACGTAAAGACTTACTTTAGGTTAACAAGTTACAAACCTTTTTAAGGGATGCAGGAGGAAAAAGCAAGCGAGGAAGTCAAAGTCCTTTTTAGGTTACTTGCATCATTCTAATAATAGTTCTGTTATAGAAATTCGAAGAGGCAAGGCGGAACGCATTGTAACATTATTTTGAGAAACGTTACGTTACCTTTTCTACCTCTACCGATTGTGAGATTATTTTTGAATTTCAACCTCACTCACTCAACTCGCTGTATCAGCAGAATGTAAAGCTGTTGCTATTTTCATGTGGTTTTCCTCATATTAACAGGAGATCCGTGAGATGAGATGAGACAAGTGCACAGAGCACATTACATAAATTATTTATGCATTTTGGAACATCTGGAAACTCGGAGTGAAGTGGAATCATTTTTTGTTTAGCCCATGGGAAGCTCCAGAGGTTTTACTAAACTAAAAATAAAATGAAATGAAAAAGAGACAAAGAAAGGAAAATGTGTAGCAGAATCGGAGGATAATTGTGTGTATGTGGATGTGAGAAAAGTGTGGTAAAATAGCAGGAGAGCTGACAACTTCACAGTTGAGATGTTTTTATATATGGAGAAGGAACAGGCGAAAATAATTGAGGGAAGTCGGAAAAAAATACTGCTACTTTAAATAAATGGCTACTCTGGATAACAATCGGGCAAATAAAGAACTCGACATTATAAACTCATTGTAGGTAGGTAAAGTTGAAAAAAGTTGTGTGCCTTTTTATTTATCAAAATAGTTAGAGCTTAGTTGAGTAAGAAAAGTGGCTGGATAAAAAGTACAGTAAATGTGAAGAAGGGTTCGTTGAATCTTGATGATTGTGATTCAAGATTGCCTTTAAATTGTGTAGCCTCATCATCATCATCGTCATCTTCTTCTTTATAGAAGAAAACGAGCATCGTCATTATAAAAATATCCAGCTACTTGATTTTCTAGAAAGGGATTTTTTGTCTCCAGCCAGCTACCATTTCCTTCCACACTGAAACCTGGTCATGGTTTTTCCTCTCCGCTTCACAAAATTTTTCTCTCGACTTACTCAACTTAGGACTCGGCAACAACAAAACAAAAACAACATTAGTGGAAGAAGCAAGTAGAAAAAAGTTTTTTGAAGCCTTCTATTTTTAAAAATTCTCCGAAGCTTTTTTATACCTCTCTCTGGGTATTCACCTTGTTTAGGGTTTCCAATGTTTTTTTTTTCTTTATTACTCCTCGTCTACGTCTAAACTTAAGGCTAAGGAGTTTAGCTTTTTGGAGTTTAGGTGTTCCATTACATATTATTGCTATGCTTTGCATGAATAATTTATCGTGCCTCACTTCAATGTTGATGATGTTGATTATTATTAAGATTAGTGCTACCAGGAGAAAAAAGTATTTAAGTAGGTACATACGTATAGCGAGCGGGGAAAGAAAAAGGTCGAATTTTTGTCTGTAGGTATTAATAATCTGAATTTACTTTCTTGTTTGTTTGTGGTTTTCCGTGATGAATATCTCTTTTTATTTTGAATAATCTGGTCAAAGATGAAATGAAAAAAAAAACGATCTGATCTGATCTTGTTGCGCACACTTGATTCGTGTTGATTTTTGACTCTGTTGGAAGTTGGCAGTTGGAGCTGGAGCTTACTATAGTTTATGACATGAAGCAGGGGAGGGATCACGGCGAAGCGATAAATATTTTTGTGTTTGATTATTTTAAGGATTTACTAGTAGCTTAGCAGAGCGGAACATTTTTAATGACATTCAATATTTTTGTAGAAGAAACTTATCGAGTCTCGTTTTTCGTTTTCTTGACGGATATGGAAGTGATAGTATTACTTGAAAACAATCGTAAAAATTGGGATTTTCACTTCACTGGACACTAGACATGGACTCTGGTAGTTATCTGAAACACCACTTCAAATTCATATTATCCTTGACTCTTGTTATTTTTACTTTACCAATATACACCAATATCAAATGTTGTTATCTTCAGACTTGACTTATTCGCTGGAATTAAGTAGCTTTCTTATTATTTTGAATATGCATTTATATTATTTAAATATAAATATAACATTAACATGCTTAGCACGACCATGCTAAGATAAGAGTGTTAACTCCAGAGCTTCAGTCATTTTCTTGTTGTTGTTGTTGACTTTCTGGATTTGGTTTGGCTGTGGCTCGTTCGTTTATATAAATACTCGTGTCGTGACATGACAGAGTTTGTGAAGTGCTTGTCAAATTGTAAATTGAAACTCTAGCAAATATATGTGTGTGTTCTTGTGGATTTACATACTACAAATGAAATGGATGAATTTGATGACTCTTATCGGTTACTGGTTCGGGGTTGTAAAAAACAAGCTTGTCTGAACAAGCAGCAGCTCTACTAAAATAAACTTACAATTATGTGTATGTTTTTAAAAATAGTTTAATCAGCGAGATATCGACGTTCGTACATATGTACATACATGAGCAAACCGCCGGCGTTTTCGTGTCGTTCGTTACATATTTGTTCTTTGTTAGAAGCTTATCATGGAAAAAGGAAGTTGGTGAAGAAAAGTTATGAATATTAAGTCTTTCGAAGTTTAGCTCGGTTTTCAGAAAATATGAATTTACAATAGTAAGATCAAGTGAATAATGATTATTGGGAAAGAAAATTAATGTCAGAGTTAGAGTGGAACAAATTGGAGATTGCTGCCGTTTCGCTCTGTAAAATGCCAGATGAAGGAGTGAATAAAATTTTTGTTGAGCTTTTACATTTTTACATGAAACTAAACAAGGACCAGAGAGAAATTGAATCCTCTTGACTCTATTGAATAAAAGAGAAACACAAATTCATTGCGTTAGCCAGCGGAGCTCAGCGAGAAAGGATAAAAATCAAAAGAAACGCCAGAGTATTGTTTGCTACACTTGTGGTGTGGTTGTAAGTTTTTGGTTGTTGTTGTAAAGAAGCAAGCAAAAGCAAGTGGAGTGTGGAGTTAAAAGAGATGAAGATTATGAAATGAAACACACCCGCTTTTCTATTTCTTAAACATGGCACAACACCGACTGCAGTGGTAGAGTCAAGTCAAGTGAGTCGCCCCACCAAAAATGTATAAATCCATGTATTAGATGCTTTCATACATTTTCATGAGAAGTGTTTCGTAACGATGAAAAAAAGAAGAAAGTTAAGTGAAGTGGTCGAGGATAAATTGGAAAGAACGAAGACTGTAGTAGTGTATTAATCGTAATAAATTATTTTTCCTTGTACGTAGTAGTATATAGTAGTTACGTTATGTTGTATTTTGTCGTTTGTCGTAAACGTAACGTAAAGTAAATAAGTTGGGTTAGGAAGGAGATTTTTCTCATTGGAATGCTCCGTAGTACAACGACACAACAGCAATAGCAATAAGCCGCTTGATGTTGATGTTGATGAAAATGCCGGTGGAAGTCTGACTGAGCATGAGTATGAGCTAAAGGAAGTTAAAGAATGAGTGAGGAATAAAAATCTGTGAATTATGTGTGGCATGCTATAATTATCGTGGCAATACTTTCGCTAAAAAGAAGTTTGGGACATTGGATGGAAATGGAACTTCACTGGCACTGACTGCTTGACTCTTGGAGAGTTGAACTCGGGATGGAAATTAAAAAGGGAAAAGACGCCTTCACTTGTTTTTCTTTCGTTCATAATTTTCAGATGACTGCTTCTGGCGTGCCACTCACTTGGGCTGCTTTTTTCTTATTATGCAGAAGAGGTTATATTGGAAAGAAGCGTCTCTTTTCAATATTGTACACACACAGCTATAAATGTGTGAATTACTCTGAATGAATATATTAAAAGTGTGCACGATGTTAAAAAAAGCAGATTTGAGCTCAACTCTTTACGAGCTTTGAATGTTGTCAGATTGTGTGTGTACTCAACTGACTTCTTTCACTTATGTAACCTACGTATTAATACAAATACACTTAGCTCGTGGTGAATTGTGGTATGAAGCAAAGGCAAAGCATAGACGACATCCACATCACATTAATACACACAAATTCCTTCGTTATTTGTGTTATGAGGTTTATTTTTAGCCAGTCAACTTATCTACAGCGAGTAGAAGAAAAACAGAAAGTGAAATAAACAAAGTAAATACACGAAGCGCTTAAAAAGCAAAGCCAAAACTCTAAAGAAGGTAAATACATACATAACTTTAATTCTGTAGTAAAATAGTAAAATGTCGAAGAGACACGCATATCATGGAAAAGAAAAAAAGTTGTCTGTATATAGTAAAAGCATGTCTTGTAAAAAAATATGAATGTGATGTTGTTGTTGCAGAAGATGATAGTACACAATTTCTTGTGTGTGGGACTGGTTTTACGGTTTGCCTTTGCCTCCTCTTTTCTTGCGTTGCATAATCTGTCTAGTGTGGTACTTGACTTTCTTTTCCACTGACTGGATTGGGTCTTGGATCATATCACTTCATATCATGGCCATTGCTGCTGCGCTCGCTGCACTCCATTCCATCACATCACTGCTGCACTATTATAAATATAAAAGTAAACCGGTTGGTTAGTAGTAAAGCTAAGAAGAGTAAGAGTGTTTAATAGTCGTCTTCTTTACCAGCAATAATCGTAAATTGTATGAACATTACTTAACTGCTTTGTGTACCGAGCTATTTAGACCTCTTACATTTCTCCTTACATCACACACCACACACAAACACACACATGTTATCAGTTTTCATATCAACGTCAACATAACATAAAAATGAAGACGCCATCGTAAGACGCTGCTCCTACATGTCAGTAGGTAATGGTAATGCGGCTTCTAAATGTAAATAGGATTTTTTGTCTGCAACAGGCTCGCTCTGATGTTTCTACTAAAGGCATTTTTATGTTTAGTTAGAATAAATAGAAGAGAATGCATTAAGTAAAGGAGAGTAAAAGTAAATTGGGAGAAATATGAATGTGAATATGACTGAGCACAAACAACGTTTTGCTCGATTAAATATTATTGTTGTGTTTATTGAACTTGGAGAAAAAAATTCCTCTTGATTTGGATGGATGGAATGTTTAGGTAAACTCGTCCATTTCTTGGACGTAATGTTTATAATCCTAAGGCAATAGACTTTAGGTTGGATTAAGTCAGTAAACAAGAAAATTTCGGCAGATTTGATTCCCGATGGTAAAGATGAAAGAAAGGGGAAAAAATTTGTAATTGGTGTGGCTAATAAAACTGGCTTGATTTTTTTGATGGTGTTTGGCTTAAGTTTCTGCTTACATTTTACTACATGACATGGTCATAAAACGACTAGCGTAAATAAACTGCTTAAGACTCATATTCTCAAGTCTCAAGTGCGTGGGATGGGATGTTTTTAACATCTTCTAATTTTAATATCAGCCTCAGTTTGAGCAATCCAAACTCTTGTGGGCTGAATTCGAAAGATTTCGCTTTGTAATAAAAAGTTGTAAACAAATAGGAAATTGTAGAGTAAACAAAGGATCGGTCGTGGTTTTGTAATTCTACACTATGCACTATGTTTATAGTTTTCGATAACTTTGTTTAGCTTGGTAATGATTATGTAAATGTCAAATGGCTTTGTGTTTCGAGAAAAATGAAATGAAATTGACAACAGTGGTTTGGTACAATGCGCATTTCCTCACTAATTAATTTTCTTAATTAATTAGCTAAATAATGTCAAGTGGTACTGGAGTTCAAGAGTAATTTAGCTAAGTAAATAGTAAACAAAATTGTAAACATTTTTATTCATATTTTATTCGCAGGTCTCGGCTCCTGAGGCACATCCCAAGTTTTTGAACGCGGTGTGCATGTATTGCTGTACTGGACTTAAGTCGGCAGTTTTTTGCCGATGGTGTCGCACTGAATGGTCAGGAATTGATCTCGTCATTGGCAGTTGCTACAATTACGACATTTTCGCTGCTACAATATGCTGCACTGATCGACGTCAGGTAAGGAAAAAATATATTTTAACCAAATTAGTAAATTAAGACCCGGAAGTAACCAGTTTACTTTACGCGGAGAGAATTTTCACTTTGTAAATGTTTTAAGTATGCACACACAGGCAGAGCCTAATTAAGCTTGAAAAGTGATATTTTTGAAACAAAGATACATAACAAAGGAGGAAAAGTTTTGCTTGAAGAAAGTTCTTTGGCAGGCAGTGTTATAGTGTTACATAGTAATGTTTATGTTAATGATCCTCTGCAAAGAAAATTTATGTAATATCAAACTTTCTGGGACACGAGATGGGGTAAAATAAGTAAGTAATAAATCATGCTATGATTAGGCTAGATAGAAATTTCGTCGATAGTTTGATTCAACTTCTTGGTGTTTAGGACTTTGGGGAAAGTAAACGTTGGTAATTACGATTCTTCTTTGACTAGGCAGAAAAGTTTGTAAAGTTTTCGACATCGAATATTGTGAAAGATGAATGAAAATGTTTAATTATGGCTTCCTTACGTAAAGAAACGGTTTTCTTTTTCAACAGTGTGGCAACTGCCGTGCAACCCTAAACCGACCGAATTTTTTCTCCGAGGCGAGCGCTTTAAGTCGATGTGACGTCTGTGGCATGATTGACTTCCATCTTGTCCATCCGGTAAAGGAACTTTTTGATGTGTATTCTGTTCGCTGTTAATGTGGAGGATCTCCTGCTAGCTGCCGTTTACAATTTTAAGAAAAAACGTCTATTCTAAATATTATTCAGCATTCATCTACCTACCTTACCTAGCTACATAACATGCATCCACATATATACATATTCTATATTCTGGTTTACTTACTACCAACACGATTATTAATATCATTAATTAGATTAAAGTTAAGGAAAAATATAAATAATTCCGAGTACAGCATTTAAAATCCCGAGGAAATCCGAGAGGGATGAGGATGAGGCGAGGGTAAAGAGAGCCAAACAAAAAGATACATAAATCAAGTTTGAACTTTGAATCCAGTTAGAAGAATTTTTTTTCGCTTGAAAATATTTAATTAAATTAAATATAAAAAATCAAAAAGTACTATTTACAAACAAAGAATAGAATACAAAAATTGCATCGTGAATGAGAAAAGATAATAAAAAAGGCATGAATGACAGATTTTTAGCTATTTTTCTCTCGAGTTTTTTTCTCGAGATTCGAGATGCACATTAAAAACCATTATTGCTGGCTTTAGAAAGCTTTATAATAAATAATAAAAAAATATTCTGCAAACAGGAGAAAAAAACCGACACATAGTCCATTTATACTTATTACCGCTACTCTTTAACAATTCCAGTGAAAGTTTTCTTCTCGACTGGTTATTTATAAGAATTAATTAATTCATTAGGATAAAACAAAGCACGTCAAATTACAGATACACATTAGTTTACAAACTGGAAAAAAAATAAGACGACGAACTTTTCCCCGTCGTTATTATTATTATTACAATATTATTAATAATATTCTATGATCATGATCATAATTTGATCACGGATGAAATAAAAATGCATAGTTATTATTATGATTAAGGTAGTTTTTGCTGAAATGAATTCGAGGGGAGATCATTACAAAGCATAAATCATTACATTACATTATTAATATGGAAAGAAAATGATATAAACACGTGAGTGATCAACTTTATTGATAATAATATGAAAAAGGAAAAAGTTATTTAACTTTTGGCTTTTTTTTTTGTTCTTTTGATTTTTGTGCTGACTATATAAAAAATGTTGAAAGTAATAATGAAAGGCTGTTTGACAAGTACTTGTATTTGGTTGATATTTGATAATGATAATGATAAAAATGATGTTGTTGCAAAGACGAGAGCGGAGAAAGAAAAGAAAAATGGAACTTTCTCCATGATGGAAAGTGAGTCTAATGAACTGAATAAGGTAGGTAGATACGTAAGATAGATTTTTATTATGATATGAAATGGCGATTATTTGATCCTTTTTTTGTATGGAAGATTGAAAAAACTATGCTTAGTTAATACAGATTTCCATACGGAGGGAAATTCTACCTTCTTTATATAGTGTGTAGTAAGTCCATGATTGACTGTATGGCTTTTAGAACTTGAGTGTCTTTTTGCTAAATGAAAAGGAAAATAAGAAGAATGATGATATGAAAGATGGTAAATAAATGTAGAATAGGTAGGTTTATTGATACACAAAATTAGGGGAAAATATTTTCTCTTTACGGACGCGGATTTTTTATTAGCTGGTATTAAATATTCGAAATGAAGAGGTAGGAGAAGTGAAGCGGCTTATGAAAATGGAAAATGAATGACAGGCTCATATTTAAAGAGAAAATTTTGGACTGGCAATCGTGACTGAGTAAACAAAAGCGGCAAGCAAGCAAGATCTAATCTAATGTATGATTACCTAATTATTATTATACGGGGCTATTTTTAAAAATTGTACGGTATGATAACATGATTACATGATGGTTTTGTAATGGTAAATAGGTAGAGAAATATTTAATAACAGAATAGTTCTTAATATCACGGTGATTATTACAAGGGGAAAGTAATCAGATTCAGGGAAAAAGTTTCGAAAACTGGTGAAAGTGAGTCGGCTGTTTGGAGAGATCTTCCAGGAAAACAGTTAAAAGAGAATGCTATTGTATTGTGTTGTGTGTGGATGTGGAAAACTAAGCTGAAGCTATGCTTTGCTTAATTACTAGGAATATCGTGGGCGTGGTGGAAGTTTCGTGTTCCTCGACACAAGTTGGATTTTAGCGTTCATTCACCAGAGAATTTTGTTTTGAAACACTTCGTTCATTGCTCGTATCGGTTTAATTTTGTATTGTGATGATGATAATGATATGATCATGATTATAATGGTTTGGTAGATTCTTCTTGGAAGTCTACCTTTGAAATACAAAAGTACTTTTTAAGTACATACATATTCATACATTGCTTCAGGGATTGATTAATCAGACGAGAAAGAAAAAGCTTCCTTCCTGGGAAAATAATCACTGACTTTAGAAGATTTAAATTTTAGAAACTAACAAACAAAAGTGACAAAGTGGAAGTAAAATGTAAGAAGTTGTGTATTTTTCTTACGGTTTTTTTAAAACTCGTTGAAATTTTCTAGTGCAGAAGGACAGGATAAGAAAATCGTACATAAAAGTAGGCGTTGAGTGATTGTGGTTTTTTCACCAGACACTTTTTTGATGAAGAAAAGTCTCCATTTGCAAATCCATTTAAATTAATTAATGTAATATTAATATAGTGAGTATTTAGTTAATTAAATCTTAGATTAAGTAGGGCGGATTGATGACAATTTTGCTTGCCTTGAGAAATACGTTTTTGTCATTCAGATTTTCTTTGTGCCAATTTTTCAAATTGGTTGAATTTCTTGTACAGTTTCTTTTGTTTAAAAATCTCATTTTTTACATCATTGTTTAATTGTGGGGGTGGAGATGGAGGGTCAGTTGCATTCTGATGTGCCAATACTTTGTAAAAAAGAGAAAGGCATGTATTAATTAATTTAATTTTTAATTTAGTGGAAATTGGCTCTCATTAATATTTTCATTATTGCATTTTAAGTTAAAAATCGCCGTTCGTAGGGTAAAAGTTAGTGATTAAATGAATAAAATGGTAACTTTACAAGGCTTTTATTTATAAAATAAAGTTGCATTTATGACAAGACACTTTAAATAGCTTAAAAAAATATTTACAAAAGTAAAATGTTACAAACCTCCACACATCTATAAAAATCCAAAATGGTGACGTTGATTGAGTGTCTTGATTGTCTGACTGATGCTATGATGAAAATTATGATACAAAAAATGATATACATTGAAACAAATGAAACAAAAAAAAATCTTTTTTTGGGTCAGCTCAGTAATCAGTTCTTTCTTGCACGATACTGCATGCGGCCGAAAATTTTGTTACCCTTCTGTACGGAAAAATTGAACTTGAACCATCCCGAATCTATAGACATACAAATTACCAGTAATGTGTAGGTAGAATTATTATGTAAATTAGCGAACAAAAAAAAGATGTTTAACTCCCTTTTGTGTCTAACACCCACTCCTATTTTACATATATAATATATACACACTAATGAATTCATTAATTAATTAATTAAATTACTTCTTATCTTGAAAAAGAAAACTAATCAACTTGTGAGTGTCACGATATAAAAAATGATATACGAAGACTGATTTGCTTACAAAAGAGGAGAAAAAAGAGAGAAAAGCGTTTATTAATTAATTACTTAATTACTACACTACATACCTTCTAAATATTAATGAAATACTAAAATGTTTTTATTAATAAAAAAAGGTGATGCAGGCAACATCGATGAATCGATAAGGTTTTTTAAGGTTCCGTTAAATACTAATTGGCTTTTCATTTCGCACACCGGCGGATTCTTAATTAAAGTCTCTATTTTACATACACGACTCTGGGTTTAGTGTTGATTGGATGGATTTTGTGGGCAAGGAGGCAGGAGATACATAAAGCCGGAAGAGAAAATGTGTTTCTTTGATTTGCTTTTTTTGATTCGATTTCAATCGAAAAGTCGACTTTTCTCAAAGAAAATTCAGAAGCTTTGATGAAGAATTTTTGCAGAACGAATAGTCCAAGTGAGTCAGTACAAAAAGAGACACAAGACTGAATGACTTGACATAAACAGTTACATTGTTATTGTAATGCTATTAATTAATTAATCATTAGTAGACACAAAAGCTGATTTTGTTTCTCTTTTCTTTCTCGAGTCGATTGGGTAGAAAATTAATTACAAAAGTAAAAAGATTTTTTTCTCTTTTATTATTGTACTGTTGCAGTTAGTTGGTAGAAAAAAGGTAGGCTTTTTGTTTGTAGAAAATTTCATTTTGTTTTTGTGGAGATTTTTTAGATTTGAGTTGTGTCTGTAATAAAATAAAAATTAAAGTAGAAAAATGCTGCCTGCATTGCGTACTCGTAGAGTAACCCCACACTAATTAAAATCTGTTAGTTAATTAAGAGAGCTAAATTTAGCGTGAAGGCGGAATTTTGTAAATATCCTGCAAAATTGGCGAAAACTTGAATAGAGAAAATTTTTAATAGAGAGGTGAAATTTATTATTAGCAATAGCAATAGAATATTACATTTCATTCAACTTACTCAGGGCAGGTGGAAAAAGATTTACATTTCTCTGGTATAATTAATATACATATTGTAACTTTGCAAGGAAAAGGATCGGCTTTTTATGTGTAGTCATTAACTCACCGCTAATTTAATGTTCGAAATAATAATCTTCTGTGTTTACGTAGGATAGGAGGCATCAGCATGAAAGATTAGGATTTCACGTGGCACGTATCTACCTAAAACTTTGCATTTACATAGAACAGTTTTACGTAGGTGGGGTTCTAATGCAAAATCTATTTATAAACTATTTCTAGGCAAGAGCCTTGTCTAGGCGTTTTCAGTGAGCTCAACAATCTAAAAGTTAGAAACCCTAATTAAATTAGTTAATTAATGATTAATTGATTATATTTGTTAGACCTGTTTGTTTCACGGAATTGGTTGATTCGTATTCTAATGACTAAAAATAAATTCAGTAAATTAAAAATGTTTTTCGTTACCGAACAGGTCAAAGTTAGTTAAATATAAACTTAAATGCGGTTTTTGCTTTTAAAACGTATTTTTTCGGTGTCGCTCCGTACCTGAATTAAGGAATGAAGATGACAGAATTTTAAAGCATGCTTTGTTTGCTCAGTGTTGCTTTGTTGAGTTTGATGAATGAGGGTTAAGTTGAAAGGAAAAAAATAAACTTTAATTAAACACTTTAACTTTTACACACAACTGTGTAATTAAATTAAATTTAAATTGGGATTGTTTTTTGGCTTTGGGTTTTAGGAAGAGTTTCTCTCTGAATGTAATAAATTTATTGATTGATTAATGTAATGTAAATGAACGCACCTTTCTCAACTAACCGTCACATTTTTACATTACTGTTCTTGGGAGAAAAAAATAAACTGATTTGTTTGTGTGGGCAAATTTTTATATTTAGAGAGGATTTGATGAGAGAGTGGAGGATTAGAGGAATTTTTGATAGTACTTTGTATATACTTTGTACCTACCTACGAACAATTTCTAATACAATTTCTAAACTTTAGGCTTTTCAAAATATATTAGGTGAGGATTGCAAATGGAGACTGGTGGAAGTATTTTTCAAATTAGAATAAAATACCGGATTTTTTCATCAAACAATTTTTACTACTACTACATTACACCTACCTACAAAAATAATTCAACTGACATGCATAAGGCGTCTGCTGAAATAAGATAATTTTTACTGTTAGGATAGCAGGTAAATTATGTATAATGTATATATACAAATCTAGCATCTCAGCATTTTTTTGGAAAATTGTGGAAAATCGATTTTGGGTTGCATTAAATATAAATTCAGTGTTTAAATGCGAATTTATTACCTAATTCGATTTTATTTGAGGAAAATTGATGAGGATTTTGTCACCACGATTTTCTCCTTATTTTGAAAAAAAAAATCTCTCTGAATACTATTTACTAATCAAGTAAAAAACAGTTACGAGTTGTTGTTGTTGTTGTTGTTATTGCACCAAATGGAAAAGCGGGCCATAAAAAAAATTCTTCAAAGCTGAAAATAGCTTTAAATACAATTTAAAGCTAGATTAAAAAAAGCTTTAAGGAGATATTACAGCTGGTACGTTGGAGCAATCATGATCATCATTGTCGTACGTTGTTGTCGTCGTATTGTATTTCATCGTCAACAAAAAATTCTAATATCGGACTGATTGATGAGGAAATGACAAAAGTCGTATATGATTACCTATGTATGTATTAATTACAGTTATGATTAATTAATTATGCTAATAAGTAATTGATCACGCGTTTATGTAAATGTGGACCATGATGTGATTGATTGATGCTTGTCGTCTGTCACATGTCACGTCACGTCATTAAAAATTAATTTTCATTTTGTAATTAATTTCATTTTTTGGACTAAATATTCAAAAAATTAATTGATTAATCTTTAAATTGATTTAATTAGAATTTAAATGCTTGCATTTGAATTTGAGTTTTTGGATTTAACGTAACAACAACAAGTAATTAACAAACACATACATAAACTTCATCATCATACACACCGGTAATTCATTGCTTGTGCTATTTACAAACTGTGTATAATTAATTTGTGTAAAGGAACTAGTCGGTAAGCGGAAAGAAAAAGGTTAGATTCTAGCTACTTAGGGTCAATAAAGACACAAAAAGTAGATTTGCAATAATAAAAAAATTAGCTACCTTAATTGAAAAATACCAAAATTAAGTGAAAAATTAAGGTATAAAATTTAATTAATGAAAGTGAGTGTAAATAAAGAAGAAATAGTTAAAAAATCAAATCACAGCGATGTGATTCCGATGTCTTGCTTTGTCGCTTTCTCTACTCATCAACGGTCGTAAATTGTTAGTGTTGGTTTGTTGTTTATTGTTTGTTAATTGATAGGTTAAAGGTTGAAGAAAAAAACGAATTTTTCTTCGGGCATGTCATTCATTTGTTTGTTTGTTGGGGGAAGGTGAAAACATTGACATTTTCATACTTGAAGCTTTTTGTAGCCGTATGTAGGTAGATCGTCGTCCAAGCAAAGTCCGTTTTTGTGGAGAAAATTTAAAAATCGTAGAACAAATCAAAAGCGAAAAAGTTAGGTAATTCATTACTAAAATTACCTTTTAAACAGCTTTTGAAATTGTAGGTATTTAGGTATAAAAATGTAATTTTACGAATTTATGGAACGATAAGAAAATAAAAAATTATATTCAGGAACCTAAAAAAATGTTCGAATTTGTCTCAGGAGTTTCACACTTAATACAAAAACTATTGACACGAAGCGCTGTGTAAAGGCGTTTGTATTAAACGATTTAATTAATTAATTAATTATGTGAGTTGAGTGAGCGTTATTTTGGTTTGCTGATGAAAAGGTTATCGTGTTGCGTTACTTTATGATGTTATGTTAATTAATTTGTTATTAATTTTTATTAAGTTCCCTCCCGGTAGAAAAAAATGTAGCGTAGCTTATTAATAGTTAGAAAAACGATCACGTAATCACATACATTGTTTCAATAATAATTATATCATGATCATGTATGTAAAAGTAGGTAGTGAAATCTAATTAATTAATTGATAATGCTAAAAACGGATGTATGTATCTTGTAATAAGTACAATATTTACATTGTGTTAAATACCTACTGCATAATATGCTGTGTCTCCTCTGAGAAATGTATCGATTTATATTATATTATATTATAAATACTATCTAAAAGAAAAAAAAATGATTTAAAAAAATATTTGATGAAAAAAATACAAAAGATACAAGAAATGACTTTAAAAAGATGAATAAAGATTTATTATTATTATGATTATTAACCGTTTATGGAAAACGCAAAGAAAACGATTGTTTTCATCTTATTTCATTAATTTGCATTTTTTCCGTCGATTCGAACTCATTTTATCAAGCTTTCAGATTTTTCAGATGGAACCGTGGAATTTCACTGAATTTTAATCATGTAAGGAGAAACAGACGTTTCATAAAATTTGGTTGCATAATGCGATGAATATGAATCTTTCATGAAATGAAGGTGAAGTTTTGAAACCTTTCGTTGAACTCGAGAAGAGAATTTTTATTTTTATGCATCAGGTTTTGAACATATTTTTTCTTAGCTCGGGAAAAGCTGTCGGGTTTCACAAGATGTAAGTAAAATCAAATAACTTCATTTTATGAACACTTCACAAAGACATGTCAAAAGAAAGAACAAAAAAATCTTTCTCATTATTACCGACTCCGTCCTGCTTTGCATTTTTAAAAGTTTTTTGTGGTCTGCCAGGCCACACTGTCATTTTCATTTTCGAAAAAGTCGAAAGTCGTTTAATGAGTGATATATCGCATCCTACGTATTACAACACATACATATGGCCCATGGAAAGAAAAGTTAAAATGGAATCTGCAAAAAATGGAAGCCTTTTGACTTTACTTAGCGGATGGACTGGATACATCTATATCACTCAACGCTTTATTTCAAAGTAAGTAAAGCTGCTGCTTTTTGCTTTTCATCTAAATAAGTTAATCACTTTCCTATTGCTTTCTTGCGTGGGACACATTACATTTTGAATATTTCATTTTCATTATTTTGTGTGTGGTTTCACGATAACAATTGACAATGGCACAATCATACAATGGCAATAACATCGCTCAACTGCGAAATTCTACTATAAAACTATCAAACAAAGACAAATGTGCTTCTGCTCTTTTGAAATATGAACATGTGTATTTTAACTCTCAACTTTTTCCTTTTCCTCTGGGATTCATTAGCAAGTTTAAAAGTCTTTATAAAGTAGGTACATAGATAATGCATATGACAGGATGTTGTAGTATGTAGGTAGTTGTGCTAAAATTGTAAAGTTACATCACACAGGCAAAATGCAAGAATAAATAAATAAATAAAAAAAATTAAGTAAATAATAAAACGCTCACAGCTACAGCAGCTCTTGTTTGTTAATAATGCACTTGCAAAGTAAAATGCTCTTGACTTTGTCTCACTCACACACAGCTTTTGCTGTCAAAGTATGTAAGCAAGCAAAGTAAAATGGTTCGAGTCAGCAACAACGTGGCAAAAAATGAAGTGCAGTAAACGAAACGTGCGGTGCGGACTATAAAAAGAGGAAGGGCAATTGAAGGAGAAAGAAAAGCGAAATGGGTGCGATAATGACGACGATGTTGATGATGATGACTGTGATGTATAATGCATAGGATTCTTGCACAGAGAAACAGAATTGCAGCTCTTTGAGAAAAAACGAGTGGGAGGGTGTGTGTATTATTATTATTATGATAGTAAGGTAATGCAATAGTAATCTGCTTTAATTTGATTTCTGCTTGAAAGAGAATGTTAAAACGAGAATGTTTTTATTTATTAACATTTGGTACTGGTACAGTGATGGTATGGTATCTGGTATCATCTTTGCTTCATATCGTGAATGTTCATGTTTATTCCAACATCCCCTCCCTCGCTTGTATTCAGAAACAGAAACATTCTCTCAGTTTTCCCTTTTTTCGGTTTTTTTTATTTCATTGTAGTATTTTATTTGACTGGTTGGTTGACTTTGACTTTGACTCTTCTTGCTTTCGTTGGTTTGTGAGAGTGAGAGAAAAAAAGTTTCTTCTTTTTAAAAATGGCTGCCTCTCGAGCGAAACTGGAAATTGTAGTGAAATTGAGAATCGGAATGGAAATGGTAATAGTGTAATAACAGCAACATAACATAACAGTATCATTCATTGCATTTTCATCTCGTCGTTGTTTTGTGTAAAAGAACTTTGCTATTGTTTTATACTGCACTTTTGTAGTGGAATTTTTCTATTTTTGTTGATGACCACGAAAATGATAATGATAATATGAAATGTGAAATGTTACGTTACTTTACTAACATCGTCGTTGTTAAGAAATGGTATGAGCGTTTCATGGACAGGCAATAAATTATTCACATATTTCATTCAAGAGTTAACTTGAGTCTTCGTTTTTTGCTGATTCTTCACCATCACCACCGTCATGAAACGCAGCCGGCTCGACTCAGGCGATTTCTGTCAAGAAAGTAAGATGCATCTCTCCAAAGAGAAAAAAATGCAAGTCAAAGTCATGTCAGTTCAGGGAGGGACTTTTACCCACTTTAAGTTGATCCACGACAAACATGATCGTTTAGCATGCAACAGGCAAATCAAAGTGAGCCTTTGAGTTTACTTGACGGACAATTCATAATGGCAAATTACCATCTCACGTTTATTCCTTGATTTTGTTAGTTTTGGTGCCGGTTTTCTTTTCAGTCTTTTAGAGAAAAAATGTTTCTTCAAGTCAAGTTCTCGCATCAATTTCAACTTCATTTTCTTTCTCCAGATTTAGTGTACCATTTCTTGAGATTTTTTTCTACTCTAATGAATCATTCCGTTCTCAGCGTTCCCAGACACGTTTAATATTACCGTATTTTAGAATGCCGCATTACACCATGAAGAAAATTGGACACTATCAAATGAACGTGCGTCGTCAACCATTTCGTTTTTCATGGTGATGGCGATGGTGGACACGTTAAGGTAAGGTAAAAAGATTTCTCTTACCTTTGCCGCGGTGTGTGCACATATTTGGACAAGAATTGGTTTTTTCGTACAATATAACTCGTTTCAGTTTTCAGACTCGAGTTAAACTTGAGTAAGTAAGAACCATTTTGATTTCCACGAACAAGCCAAGTAATCGTGGCTGCGTTGCGTTTGTCGTGATTCCACCTTGACGTAGGCCTATTATTATGTATTACGCATTGTGATGTGATGCAATCCATTTTGTCTGGAGAAAAGGAATTTGTATGAAAAAAATGAAATGGAAGCCTAGAAACCTACAGACATACATTTTGTAGAAAAGACGACGAAAAATCATGGCATGGCATGGCTGATTATTTTTGAAGATGAAGAGGATGCGCCAGCCAGGCAAAACTGAAATGTAATGAATGCTAACGAAGTGTGGACGAGAAAACATTGTATTGGAGCATGTAGCATCAACAATGCATTTTGTTTAGGAATCTGCATTTTTCAAATGAACGTTATCAAGAGAAAATTGATGCGAGAGAGACTC
This sequence comes from Cyphoderus albinus, assembly GCA_021029165.1. Lineage (NCBI taxonomy): Eukaryota > Metazoa > Arthropoda > Collembola > Entomobryomorpha > Paronellidae > Cyphoderus > Cyphoderus albinus. The sequence continues at coordinate 33,391 of VYYJ01000391.1, read as the reverse complement.
ACTCTGCTGAGTTGGAAAATAAAGCTGGAGGCACCTGAACCAGTTATGTTATGGCTCGCACACACATAATCATTCGAGGCTGACTTTACCATTGTTTTCTTGATGAGGTTCGAGTGAGTGGGGATGAGAAATGTTTTGAATCTAAAGAAGAAAATAGAACGCAGAACACACCTTCTTCCATTTCCAGTCAGTCTCCTTTTACTAACCTCTAATTTTTTTCTTTTGCCTGGTTAAAGATGCTTGGAATTGATTCTCGAGATGAGATGTCAAGTCTCAAGATTGCTAATGTTATTTGTTATTATTTTTGTTGTGGTTCAGTTCATTTTCTTACACATGCGTATGTACGTAGATACATCATCTTGAGCTTGAGCACAGCCTCCCACTGACTTGACTGGAAACAAGTTTTTTTTTCTGCTCTGCTTATGTCAAAGTGTAAATCATTACAGTGGTATCAAATCAACTTGGTACGTAGCTGTTACTTAAGTACAGACCAGTTGCTGTTATGTTTGTGTTTTTTATTTATCCTCTTTCATCCTTCACCATTTTTTTGTTGCTGAATTGCATTTTTCCTTTTCCATCAATACCTATCTACTATGACTATGTGAAACCACAAAGAAGACATTTCTTTCCTTGCGTTAGCGCTCGTTTCTTCTTGTTGCTAACCCAATTTTTTCCCCTTTCGCTTATTTCCAGCTCGTCATCGTCATTAGCATTTTATATAATACAGCCACATTGACAGAGCTGGAGCTTATCTGTGTGGTGCTGGTGCATCATACCGCAGTTGGTTTTTTTCGCTTGCATGGCGTTTTTATTATCGTGTTTTTTCTTCTACGAAAGCATTATCTCATTTAACTATTTTACTAACTGACTTGTTCCTATGTTATGTGATGTGATGCATCTCCTCATCCTCCTTGTCTTGTGTAACATTCATTTAATTCAAGGTCATAAACAACCTGACTGGATAAAATAAAATAAAATATTTCTGTCCAGTCACAGTGAAGCGAGCAATAATAATAATGGCAGAAAAATAGAAATGTTGTGGTTTCGTTTTATTGTGACTGTGGCGGTGGCTCAAATGTGAATGTGGCACTCATTTTCGTGTTTACTAACAAAAGGGTGAGAAAAAAATGGGAGAGGGAGAGCGAGCTGGAAATAAATGGAATGCTTAGCTATAGCTTAGCTGATTATGTATTTTTATATAGGTAATAATAATAAATGCTAATAATAATAATGGGAAATTGCAGGCAAACCCCTTTGTTGCTTGGAAGGTGGAAGGAATGAGCTCAACCTGAACCTGAACCTACTGACTCACTCTCACATTGCATTTGCTTTTCCACCACCGCCATCCATCCAGCCACCATTAGAATTTTTTAGGACTGTGGGGCAAAAAATAGAAAATGACTGGAAAACTGGAACTGGACATGTGTGAGGAAAGAAACTACGCATAAAAATGATCGTACGATAAAATGCTATGTGGATGGCTGGACTGGAACAAACGCAACAGCATTGTTGTTATTGTATTGTATCACTCCACTGATTTTTTTCTTTCATTTATTATAATAAAATATTTAGGTTTTATGGTATAAGGTAGGTACATACATAGTTCCCACATAACAGTGTATCCAGCAAAAAATCGAGTCTGGTTGCAGACATGCAATTCCTGTTTTTCCATTTCTTCATTTTTATTTTTTATTTCTCAGTGAGAGGGGAAAAGTGGAAAGAAATACTGGACAAAGTAAGTGGACTTGTTCATATTCATCATACATAAGAAGATACGTATAGTTAGGTTAGGTAGGATATAATAATAATTTACGAAGCCACATGCTGTTTGTTGTGTTGTCGTTTTGTGGAACTTGGCTGGATTTCAAAACAGGATTTTTTTTCTGCCACTGCCACTGCCTAACCGCCTGCATATCACATGGACACGCACAATGCAATAGAAACTTCTTGTTATAAAATTCTTTGGCAACTCATTCTTAACGACCAATAAAACATTGGCCAATGCAATGTAATAGTAATGTGAACTTGAATTTTGGAGGACTGACTGGAATTGGAATGAAAATGAAATGAAAATCAATCTGATTTTTTAATCTGGAGAAAATTGGAATTTTCTGGGATGGACGTAAAGGTGAAAATGAAAATAAACAAAGGAAAAAGGCATTCTGGAGAAGTCATGAAATTCTTATGATGGCAGGTGACTGCATGGATGGACAACGATTTATATTTATCGATGCGATAAACTATTCAAGTTTTCAGGCAAGCAGGTATCAAGAGGTCTCCAGAAATTATTGCAGATGGGAGATAAAAAGCAGATGGGCTTTGGATGCATCGGCAACTCTCAAGGCAGTTAGTTTAGTGACTAGTTACCTATTTAAGTTAAGTACCCATTCATCACTTGGATGGATGGGAATTGAAGAGGGCAGGTGCACAATGGACTTGTCTCGACTCACTGGACAAACGAATGATTTTCTTACGCATGCGTTAATTAAAAACAAAGCAATGAACAGAGCGCGGTGTAAAAATTTAATTGGATTAAGATGTTCAAGCATTTCATGCGGATGTGTCGCGTGTTGACGTGTAAGGTAATGTAATTATAAAATATGGATGGGCTTGATCTAATCTAGTGTAAGAAAGATTGAATTCATTTCGGAATTTTGAAACAAAGAAGTTCAAGTTGAAAATCTGGAAGACTCTTGTCTTCTTGTCGTTGTTGATGTAAGTTGAAACTGAAAGTTTTCAGTGGATGTGGATGAATTCATTGTGAAGAGTCAGATGCGGATTAATTAACAAACACCGTCGTCGTCGTGAGTGTCAATTAAAGTGGAAAAGAAATCTGCTTTCTCTCAAGTTCAGCTCAGCTTCGGCTCTACTCCATTACAGAATTCATTACGCATTCAGGAAAAGTTTGAATTAATGATGAACTCTCTTTGAATGGAAATACCTAGCTGCCAGAGCTTTTATCTCGTTTCGTGTAAATACGCACAACACACAAAAGATAATTGGATCAAACACGCCTTAATTAATGGAAGTAAATATTAAATTGAAGATGACGATGGGAATCCAACCAAAATCTGGAGGCAATGGGGTAGAAATTAATCAATCAATAACTTAATTTCCTGGTGGTGTCAGTTTTTTTTTTAAAATTAAATTATCAAAATTTTGATCTGGGTTTTTATACACAAAGTAACATAGTTGATTTCATTCGCTCTATGTACGTATTTAAGTGTCACCCTGAAATATGACAAGTTAAGTTTTTTGCCAAACGCAGAACTCAAATAAAGTAGGTACATACATAAAGTCGATATTGATAACATGATTTTTCTCTGCTACTTTTCCTTTATTATCTTTGTAAGCAGCGTTTTCCCTTTCACTCCAACTCCAACTCAACTCCTCTTTTATCGCCTTCTTCTGGTCTTGAGGGATATTGTAAACATGACAGGTTGCTAAAACTCCGCTTTCCCTTTCATTCGTCTCCTTCCTATTGAAGAAAGAGAAATCTCCTCTGAGTAATCTCGCTGTGACATTGAGAAGCTGCCAGCAACTTTATAAGACGTTGTGTAAATACACACGCAGCATTGAGAATCTGAGAAGAATAAAAGTGAAGAAAAAAAAACAGCTCTCGGTCTGTTTCCTCCTCTACTTCCGCCTCCGTCCCGCTAATCACATTATTTTTCAATATTATTATAGAATATCGAATTCTCCAAAGAATAGACATCAATATGAATGCAGACAGGTCTTGAATTCCATGCCTAAATAAAATATACATTTCCAGCTAACTAACTCAGCTACACATTCTGATTATGATGATGTACGTTATGTTATGTATTTATGTAATGTGTGTACTTCCTGCGACGCAACAATTCCCAGCATTCATCTCATCATTACCAGCATCAACGTTCGTCTCGGGTATTTTTCCCTTTCACTTTACTTTCACTTTTACTTCTATACCAAGAATCCTTAGAAAAGTTTCGTTTCTTCAATCAATGTATTCTACTTTCACTGCCTGCATGCAGAATTGTTTCGCTGATGGTGGAGTGGAAATGTGCGTGAATGTGAATGTATGTAGTGAATAATGTGAGTGTAGTGAAGTTTCACAGAGAAACTTTTCTCTTTTATCTGCATACATGCATTGAAACGAACTCATCTTGAGTCCATGAAAGGGAAAAATTGAAAGAGGAAAAAGGAAGGAAAAGAAAAGAGCCTTTAGGTATTTTGATTGTATTACAGAGTATTATTATTATTTTTTATTATTATTGACTGACAGCAGCTCTCTCGTGGAAAAAAGAAAGAAAGACGCATCTTCTTCAAAGATGCGCGAGGGGAAAAACAGTGAAAACAAGTACAAGACTTTTCTTTTTCGATACAACCAAAATTTTTAAATATACCTATACAAATAGACGAGAGAGTTTTATGACAAAACTGGGAGCTACTATGAGCCATGGGTGGGCATGGGCATTGACAAGAAAAGTGAGATAAACAAAAATAGAGAAAATACACAAAGAAAGAATGAAAATTCTTTTTTTCGTTGCCTCCCCTAAATTCGGCTGTGCTTCTATTTATCTATGTAATAGTAGTAACTTCCGCTTGGAGCGTCTTCTGAGTATAAGTAAATACTTGAGATTTTAATATACTTGGAGCAAGCAGGCAGCTCACATTTACAGCAGATAAATGAAATGAAACCTTGTCCTTGTTGTGGCGGAACATCAGATGAATTTTGGTGAGTTGGAGATGGTCGTGAAGTTGGGTCGATTTTTTCTCTCTCCTTTGAAACATTTTTTGGGGGAGCTGTGATCCAACACAAGAGGAAAAAGGGACGGAGCTAGAAGAGGGTTGTGGAAGAGATTGTGGACTGGAAATAAATATCGCGTATCTGACTGAGCTGAAACTGAAAAATGCGTTGTTGTGTGTGATGTGATGTGAGAGGGAAGTAAGTGACCTATGATAACGACATTCTTGAGAAGCGAAGCAGGGAATGAATGAAAAAATGAATGGCGGTCTCGTAGTAAAATAGTAAAGTGCTCTTCAGGGGCTTTTTCAGTTTTTTTCTTTTTGGTTTCGCCGATACAAAATGGAATCGAAGAAGAGGCAAATTTACACCATCATTTGATACTCAGTTACTCAGCTACTTAAATAGGAAGAAAAATCTCTGTAAATGTTAAGCGAAAATTTGCAATGGTGCTTTAGTTAATGAATTAATTAATAGTAATAATGGGGGGAAAACTTAACTGGTCTTAAGGAAATTTTTCGTTCGATTTAACATTTTCAGCTTATTTATTATTTTCTTATTTTCGTTTCTTAGGCCAGGGTCTAGTCTGGCCTTTTCCAGTCAGCCAGTGGAAGGCTCAAGTTGTATTTATTTTTTCTTCGTTTTTTTTTAAAGAAGTTTTTCAAAGGAGAATATTATGCAATGTTTAATCGATGTGTGGCACTCGCGCCTCCCCAACATAACATAACATAATCTATTCGCTTGGGCTGGTGTCAGTGTTTGGCTTTAATGGAATTAAATAAAACAGACCATTTTATTCTCAGTCTCCCCATTTTCTACCAAAGTTGTGTAAGTATCTACTACACACACCAAACTTTTATAACCTGGATGGAAAACGTTTTACATAAACCTTTGTTCATTTCACTTTAGTTCATTCATTCGTTCATTCATTCATTCATTGAAGAAAAATTTCACGAGTTTGAAGCTTTGAAGCTTCGGCATTGTGCTGCTGTAACTGTAACATAAGCTGCGTCTTTGTAGTTTTGTACTGTAACTGTATCAAACGAATCAAATGGGTCTCCAAGCAGAGATGAGTTGGTTCAAGGAATGAAATGGAATTCAATGGATGCATGTTTCATGCAAGTTGGGAAAAGTCTTACTAAAGAGAAAAAAGGAAAGAAAATGATTTTTTTTTTCAGAGACTTCTTTGGAGACTACTATTTTAGTTCATCTTCATTTCATTTTCATTTCGGCTTATTATTTTATGTGATGTGATGCAACGCACGCATTCGTGCGGTTTTATGAAATTGTTCATTCTGACAGCCATGGCAGGCAAAAAGGGGAAAGGAGAAAAATGCTCCAAAAAAAGGGAAGAAAAAGAAAGTTTTTTTTTCTCCTGTAATAAATATGATATGATATGATACAATGCAATCATTTCATATCAAAGCTGCGATCTGACTAAAAATTGTGCATTTTTTCAGGAATAATTGAGACACCTCCGCCTAACCCTCCGTCATTCATGTCATTGATGTCAGGCGTTTGAAAAGTTGGATTTTTTGGAAAACGAAACAATGCCGTTTTTAAAGTAAAATTCAATGGAGAAAATGACTGGAGCGAGTGTCCTTTGGGAAGAAAGCTTTCATTGAAATGAAATCCTCGAGCTTTTCCCTTGCTTGCCACCATTTCATTTCAATCTGGAACTCTTAGTATAAATAAGGAGAATCGTTTCCTTCCACACATTGGATTGGCTCATGTGTTACTTCTAACTCAGTGGGCAAACGGAAGTCGAATCGTTAAATTTTAAGTGAAATGATAGCGACAACGATAAGAAAAACTTTCTGCGTAGGTTTATAAATACACATACAATCTCTGGCTGTTTAGGAAATCTTTGCTGTCGAGTTGGATTCGAGCGTAATGAAAACGAAAATGAAGCAGGAAAAAGAAAGTGTTTTCCTGTTTGGATTTTACTCTCTAATTTCCACACGTTCTCGTCTCAGCTCAGTTCAGATTTTTTATTACTGCCATGATGCGAGTCACATGTGAGTCACATGATGTGACGTGACTTTGGAACTGCAGCCTGGAGCAGTCATATCATGGAACATTTTAAAGGTCTAGCAACGTTTTCCACAACGTAGGAAAAGTGAAAACGTTTTATTATAGCATAACGTAATAATACGGCTGGGCTTTACTTTTATGGCAGGAGGAAAATCAAATCTGATGCAATGCAATGCAACAACAACGTAAGTAAATTGAAGTTGAAGCTTTTCCAGTTTCCTCTGGGCCGACCACATCTTTTCGCCTCGAGTCTTTTTCCGTTAAACAAGAAAATGGGACCGCAAAAAAACGTTGGAAGTTGTATGTGGAAGTAGTAGAGCGTAATCCAATTGTGGAAGCAGATTTTCACTAAGATTTTCCTGTTGCTTTTTGCTCCATGATTTTTCGGAATTTTTGGATGGCGCTTACGTATGTACGTACGTTACATACGTTTCTGGATTTTGTTTGCTTATGTATTTTCAGTTCACACTGCTCAGGGCTAGGCAACGTAGGGTCTCATAAGTGTAAATCAAATTAAGTGCGCTGAAATAAAAAAAACAGGCTGAACGTGGTCTGGTCACACGTCACAACTCCTTGTGGTATGAAGATCTATGGAAGTGAGATGCATGAAATGTGTTCATATGTATAACATTATTGTCTCAACATCCGGTTTTCCAAACTTAGCTTCTCCATTAATTTGATTGGTGACTTGTTTACTTGCCCCTGATTATTACTGTTATTATTATTAAAGGGCAAAGTTAAACTTTACCTTGTCTGAATAAAAGCATGCCGTGAATACTTAAGAATTTTTCGCTTTCCCAAAAACTTTGGAGAATTCTCATAATCATGATCATGATGATTAAGAAGGGTAAAAAGATAATGACGATAATGTATCTTAATCATCATCACGTTCGGAAAATGACTCCCTCGACGCCCACACCTCATTCCAAATCGAAAAGATGAAGCCCGTTTTCGTTGTTCCGAAGAATGACGCCCGTTACAGGAAATGACTGGGTGTAATTAACTAGTCGTAATTATGTCAAGTTGAACCTTGTAAATAATACACATTTTTCACTGATAATTTCTTATCTCATTTTGCTTTTGGTGCGCTGCGCCCAACTCAAGAAGTGCCCTGCCCTTCATTTCAGGGTATCGGCTGTGTTACATTTACAACATTTCATTTACCTACATTTACAAAATATTCATTCGTTCATCATGTGGATCAATGGTGGAGTAGTCAACGCACCTCTTGGTGCAGTGAGTGGTCCCGAGTTCGATTCCCGGTGGAAAAAAATCCTATATGGCTCGGTGCAAGTACGGTATAGGTAGTGTTGCCACAAGGGTGATGGCAATAGTATGGTATTCAGCACTCCTCACAGAGTAACCCTTATCTGTGAGATGGCGAAACACGGGGTCAGACTACAATAATTCTAAATTGGATTCAGTAGCGGGCATTGTGCCTACCCCCAGCAACACAATATATCATAGAGAACTAATTAAAATCGGGAAATCATTTTTTTTTCTAAAAAACTACAGTGAATTTCAAAAATGTGAATTGTGCATTTTATAGAGAATGAAAATTCCTCCAAAATTATCAGATTATTTTTTTCCGGATTGGTGTTAAAGTTTTTGGAAAAAAAAGTGAATATAAAAATAACACAGCCGATACCCTTAATCCTACCACACAATATATTTTAGTTTAGAACTGTGTTCATGAATTTTTTAGTAGTGAAAAATATCAAATGTATGTGATATCCGTTTACTTGTAAAATTTTGGAAACAGGTCGTATCATGTCATCGAAGCATGGCGAATTATCTTTATGACTGAAAAACATTTTTCAACGCGAATACAACACAAAATGTTTTCATAAAGCTAGCGATCCATGTCTCAGTGAACAAGCTGTAAATTCATAAAAATCGGCATAAATAAAAACTACTTAATCAAACCCAACCAGCCTTCAGCTTGATTTCGCCTGAGTGCCTTAAAAATACATTTTAAGTAGCAGCAAGTTTCTCCTAGCGTGGAGACACGATTATAAAAATGTTACAATTGTAACATAAATTGTAAATTCAGAAATTGCTCATTTTTACAATGTTTAAGAAACAAACGTTCCACAGCGGATTCTTTTTACATTACGTTTCAGCGATAAACTTCTAAATACTGTACTTGAATACTTGACGTTGAACACATTTTTCTCTCCTACTTTGAGTTCAGTTAGCACGAGTTGAAGTTGAAGTTGAGGTTGGGAAGACGAGACGAGGGATAAAATGGTAATATATTGGATAGACAAGTCATTACCGCTCTTGTTTCAGATTAGCTCTAGTTGATAAGCTTGTAGGAAATCGGAACTCTTTCAGAGCTGCATGTTCCACCATGTCAAGTGAGAAACACGAATTCAAATGCATTCAGTTTTGAGCATGTAGAGTAAGCCAATTCTATTTTCGTGTATGTATGTGATTATGCGTAGTGATAGTGAGTGAACATTAAATACTTAGGTACATACATAAGCCAAAAACATTCCTGCTCTTGAAAATATATTTCGAAATAAATATATTATTGATGCTAATTTCTCCCGTCCCTTCCCTACTCACTGACTCACTTTTTTTCTTGGGTTGAAGTTGAGTGCATTCCATTCCATCAATGCACCATAGATTTCCGTGTTAACAAGGTAGTTCATATTACCTTTTATTATTTTTATGATAACGACCTGGCGTGGCAAAGCGCTGGTGGCGCTGGTAATTTTCAACTGCTTGAAAAAAAGTCTTTCAAAAAATAGGTAATGACTCGTTAAAAAAGTGAGTTCTGTAAACTAAAATGGATAAATGACTTCCATTTCCCATTCTCTGTAATTAGGTAGGTGTAGCAGGCAGCAAAAGCAGGCAAAAAAATTCTATGCGTAAAGTCGCTTGAAAAATGGTGTGAAAAAGCTCAAGTCGTGAAATAATGCTTTCTGATTCGGAAACTTTTTTCTTCTCCTGACGACGTCTCCACTTCCACTTTGCTTAAGTATTCATTTGGAGCATCAAATGACAAAAACTGAGATGGGGTGGCTTTTCCAAGCTAATCTGCCGAGTGTTTTAGATTACAGTCTCATCTTTGTCACCATCACCATGATTTTTCAGTGAAGCAAATCTATTTTTTAGCTTGACTCTGAAAAAACGAACAATGAGAAAAAAAAGCTTTTCTCTGGCTTAATTTGACTTTCTTGAAGACAAAGTGAAGAAAAAGGAAATCAAAGAAGGTGGAAAATCATGGTGACTTGATATATTTAAGTAATACAATATAATCCAATTGTCTATGCTTCACTTCACTGCAGCTGCTGTAATCTAATGCATAACATTAAGACAAGGTGAGGGGAAAAAACCCGGGCATTTTCTCTATTCAAGGTTGCTGATTGCATTTCATGTCAGTTCCCAAGTTATGAGATGGGTGCGGTGCGGAAAAAGAAAAGAAAAGTAAAAAAAATGCGTGCAAGCATGAGCATTTTGCTACTGCGTAGTATAAGAGTTTATGAACACACACCGCTGCGTCTACTTGAAGTATCGCGTGTTCATGCGGAGGTGGAGGTGGATGTGGATGTTTACGGGAAACATTGGAAACATGCGAGTTTAGCAGTTGGAAATTTTAGCCGGGATCATGCATACATTGTATAACATTGTACATAAATACATTCCGTTAAAAAGTGGAAGTCTGCTCAATGTTGAGTTGTGGATGTGGAGCACACAAAAGAGGCTTTCAGAGTTGTAACCGGAAGCTATACGACATGGCAGCACAGCAAGGATCACGATAATGATGCGTGTGCGCTTTATTTCTATTATTATTATTGTGGAGGAGTTTTTGTAACCCGAAAAGTTTCGGGTTGAACTTCAACTAGAAAACTAGAAAGTAGCTGCATACTGCTAGAATGCTGCCTACGCATTAGAATCGAAGGTATGTAAAAAATGAAACGGGGTATAGACAACATGGAAGGCTTGTGGTCGGAGCAGTTTTTGCACGATATGTCATTATCAGCTCCACTTCATTTCTTCACTCGGTGTTTTGGATTTCTCTACTGTACTTAGAAAACCAAACCGCCTGAGAAAGGAATTTTCTTAGCTATATAACATACGTATGTACTTACTTACTTACTTGGTTTAGTTTAAGGTAAACTTGAACTTGAACTATTTTTTTTTCTTGATCCCTGCAACGGATTACCAAGTTAAGTACACAATTTACATAATATCTACCCACGCACCATTTTTCAAAACTGATTTACTCAATTAGAATATTTTTCCTTGAAAACTTTTTTCCACGCATTGAAATATCTCATTATTTTTATGGTATGAAAATGAAAATGCAACACATACGTATGTATTATTATAATGATTGCACTAAACATGTTCCATTCTCATTTGATACCCATTCGATGTTTTTTACCTAGAAAGTCAAAGTCACGTAAAATAGATGCGTCTTCTATACAGCAGATAATCCTTGAGGATTTCAAATGGATGATCCGATCCTCCCTCGCATTCACATTTTTTAACATCAACATTTTTTATAAGAGGTTTCGAAGACAGCGAAGCATTTTCATGAACATTATAACTTCACATAATATAATCCATACATTTTTCTTGATGCTTGGATGATGATAGCCAGCTTGAGTTAGGAGAGTAAAAAAGTGCGTACGTGCGTAGACTCTGTTAGTAATGGCTTCATGGCAGCCAGAGTTTGTACTTTGTATATTATTGTATACGTAGATTTTCCTGCTCAAACTCAGACTCAGATCCTTTCTTTTGTTACTATAAAGTAAAAGCAATGTGAATGTGAATGTGATGCAATGAAATGATGGTCGTCTTTAGACGTTGTACGTATTAATACAAAAACCCAACTTCAACTTCAAATTCAACTTCAACTCGTTCCTTTTCCCAAAAAAAAAACTCGAATCGAAATCGAATGCCTCTTCTGTTATAATAACCGAGAGGGCTAATAAAAAATAGAATGGCATGATGACATGGTCTACCTGTCTCTATTCTTCATTGCTGCAGCAGACCATGTAAAAAGAAATGCGTTTCATTTTCATTTCAAGAGTTGAAATATATTATGTGGTGTGATGTGAATATAATGTGCGTACACTTCTGCTCCACGCATAGAAACTCATTGTGAGTTATGTATTGTAGAAGCAGAATGTTTCACTGCAGAAGGAGTCGGACAGGACATGACTCGAAGAGTTTCTGAAAGTATGAAAGTGGTAGAGTGGTAGAGAGCCGCCATGATGATTTTCTGTTTTGAAGTCGTAAATGTGGTAACAATGAGGTTTCCCATTGTTGATTAGTCTCAGAGCTGAGACTTTTTGGGATGAGACGAGAATTTTCTAATATGAGATGAAATTATGAAATGATAATTAAAAGAGCCCAGGAACTTTTTAATGAGAAAGTGACCATACGCAGATTTTCTTATTAATTATGGTGGAAATCCGTAAAGGTGAAGTTTGGAGTTTTGTTGTTGTGTGCGTATTTTGTTTTATTTGGGTGGTGGCAGCAGCAGAAAAAAGTGAGTAAGGACAGGAGAGTGTAATTTGATTGGAGCAGGCAGAAAGTGGAAAGTAAAACCTTTCCCGTTTTTCCTTTCCCCCTGAAAGAAAATATTTTATGCATTAGCTACAAGCTGGCCATGGCCATGACATGGTATGGTAGTTTACTACATTGGTACCGTACGCAGCAAGTCGAGCATTTTCCTTTCACCGAATTTGAGAATTTTCTTTTTTTTTTCTTTTCCCCTTCCTCCCTCATAACCACCACACCACCATCGCCAGAGCCAGAGCCACACTCAACTACAACCTAAGCTAGGTCGGTTAGACGCGGATCGATACTACCTACCAGCTCAAGCTCAAGCTCAAGTCCTGGGGAAAACGGGGAAGAAAGTCAAGTTCAAGTTCAGGAAGGCTCGATAAAAAATTCCGGCTTTGCTACCATATACAAACACAAGAGTTTTTGGCACAGAAAAAAAGGCGAGCGAGCGAGAACGAAGCCATTTCCTTCATCCATATGAATATACACACATTTACAATGCTGCGCCCTCCCTTGTGGCTCCAATCCACCTAGACAGAGGCTACATGCTACATTCAGAAATACGCAGTTCTCTAATATTTTATGTAACATGTACCAAGAGGAGCCATAATCATAATCATTATATAACATCGAGCAGTGTTGCTGTTGCTGTAACACAACCCAACTTTATCAAGGCTAGGGCTTGGCTTAGTTAGACTAGACTTTACTACAGTCTACTAAACTGCTGCGTAAAAGCTTGTCTCAAGGAGACTCAGTGTGGTGCTGCGGAACGAACCTAGAAGACTTCTACCGCACCAGCAACCAGCACAGCGACTGTGGACGGGGATGGGAAGGCAGAAGGGAAAAAAGATTCTTTCTCTACTCAAAACAAGTCTTCATCGTCGTTGTCATGATCGTGATGATCATGAAGAAAAAAGAAGAGACGGAATATTCTCTTGGTGTAGGTGGGAATGCGTAAGTTGCGTAACTCTAGAAAGACCGACGCACTTTTACGCATGTATTTTACGTAGCTCTATCACAGCACAGCCATGGTTCAACTTCAACGTGGTGGATGTGTTTCCTAAATATGTCCATGCTACAGTCGGGCTGCCACATCATCACCAAGTTGCAGAAGCAAAGGGAAACAGGGCGAACGGCGAACTCACGCACATTCACATTGCGCCGGATATTCAACTTTGCCTTTGCTTGCGACCAGGATATCGAATATAAAATTGTGCGTACGTGAGAGTGTACGAATATAAAATGGTAGGTTGAGTTGGGTGTGTGTCTATGTCTGCTGTGTCCTCTCTTTGACATTGCAGAAGTTCTAAGCAGCAGTTTCGACTTCGAGAATGTTCGCCTTTTCCTTCCATATGCCAATTTTCGAAAACTCCCAATTTACTTCGTTCCCCTTTTATTTTTATTGGGGACTCGTTTATAGTCGTTTCGGACATTCCAAAAATTCTGCGGTGGTAGTAGTGGAGTGGTTAGAGAAAGAAAACTGTCACGTCATCCAATCATCCATTTTCTCATTTCCAGTTCACAATTCATTTCGACAGAGAAACATTCCTTTCAGCCCACCACACACACAGCAGCAGGAAGCGTCCTGCTGAAATAATTTCATTTCTTCTCTTATGTCTCTGTCTGTGTGCATGTTTCTTCAAATCAATGATATCATTTTATCTGCTTATTTTCGGCAGGTTGCGTCTTTCTCCCATCCATCCACTTTCATCACAATTTTTATCTTATCTGTTCTTTATTGAGAGGGAAAAATTGCTAGGCTCGTCCAAGCGAATAATTTTTGGGATGCTCGTTCCTAATAATCGATACATTTTTATTTTCAATGTCAGAAGGTCTCTTTTCTTTCTAATCACACAATTCTTTCATCTCAAGTCTCAAATTCTCTTTTATCTTATCTATCTCATGTGAGTGAGTACTGAGCTACTACCTACGTAGTTACACACACACAAATTTCAGCTCGTCTTTTCCTTTCAACTTCCTTCATGTCGGCCAATGTCAATGTCAGACGGGCGAATTAAGAATTCCGCCTCGAACAAAAAAACCATGCCGGCTCTTAAATTCTCCGCTCGCCTTTTCCTTTTACTGCGTAGAATGAAAAATGAAAAGGAAGATTACAAAAGTTACATCAAGCCTCAATCATCATTATGTAGGTATACGTATGTATTTTCAATTTTCAAAGGTATTGCATTAATTTATTTTTTTGCAGACATGACGAGATCAACTTTTTCCGCCTCCGAACTCATAAAATTACGTAACGAGCAAAACTAGTCATTAAATGTCATTCATTTTCATTCCTGCTGGATGAAGACTGGAGAAGATTCGCTTCCAGGAAATTGATCTCTTTTGTGAAACAGCAGGCAAATGGAAAGAAAAAAATCTTCATTCAAGTTCAAGTGCACGCACACAAGTTGATGATGCAGATGCAGGCACGTATTTACTTCTATGTAAGTTTGTATACATATTGACACGACAAGCCCATGAAATTTATAACGATCGCATTACGTTGCGTGGAATGGAATGAAACTTGTATCGTAATTTGGGAAAAAACGGCACGAGACGGGAAAAGCTCCAAGAAGCTGCATTAGTGCCAGTGCGAGTGCTTGTAATGCACTTGCTTCGTATTTTCCCTTATTAATAGCCACTTGTATTGGAAAATGAAAATGGAGAAATTTTAACTCTGTGATGCCACATGGCAAATGTAAAACTAAACATGGCCCTAAAAATGGATTATTGGCAATGAATATTTTTAAATGCACGCAATTTTTTTTTGCTATGCTAATGGAAAAGGCACGGGCTTGAAAAATTATGACCCTTTCTCAATCATAGCATAAAAGACATTTACATAACATGCACGACATAGCGATAGGATTCGGTGCCGGTTTTTTCGCCTCTTGCGCAATAATGAATAAATAAGTAGCAGCAACAGCAAAAACATTTTGCTGACTCGACCATTAATTTTTTTCTAGGTACACAAAAGCACATTACGATACGCGATGCGATTGTATTTGTGCGTATTTTATGTACGATATTTATGATGTTATAGAATACAATAGATTCGGAGTATTTTGTGTGAAAATTATCAAAAGTTGAAGTCGAAAGGAAAAATTGGATGAGATAAAAATGCAGCAGAGGCAGAGTTTGTTTTATTTTGCCAGTGCTCTTCTAAAACTCTGCCTTCTTTCACTTTAGGTTTTGTTGGTAAATTCTAACATACGAGCACCTATCAAGATAAGCCTTTGCCTGTAAATGCATAGATTGTTGTAAGTAGCATTTTATTTTTCAATGCTCTCCATTGTTTTTTATGATTTTCATCCTCTTTCATGTTGTGTGCGTATTTTATGCGTAAAATGCCATGACATGGGCAAAAAGCCAGACATTGCTTGGTTTTCGTTTGAGAAGGATTATAGATTAGAAAGACGTGTGTGTTTGTGTGTGTGTAAATGCAATGCAGTAAAGTTCAGAACAGAACAGAACACAACAACAAAAGAGAGCAGAGCAAAATAGAAAAAAAAATGTTTTTATGTCTTTAGGTCTGTTTTGTTCTCGCACTCCAACTCCAACTTTTTCCAAACGAAAGTCAATGTTAAACAAAGCGCTGCTCATACTCATACACTCACACATGGAATATTGTAGTATTGTAGATGCAGAGTCTAGTGAAGTAGTTCAAGTTCAGGATCACGGTTGTTCTGCTGCTCAACAAGGATAATGGCCATGTCATAAAACACGAACTTACCAAACTGCTCGGAGATGAGACGTGTGTTTCTCTCTTTGGAAGAATGTGCGTATGAAATGAAATGAGCAGAAAGAGATTCTCTCTGTATATTTATTTATGTATGTATTTATGTGTGTGCGTATAAATTCAGAGCAAAAAAGTCTCTTTATATGAAGACTCATTCATTTTCCTTCCAGCTTTTTTTGTAGTGGGAAGCAATAATAATAAAAAAGTGTAACAAACGAAAAAAGAGAATGTCTGGTCTTTATAGAAAAACTCTCTCTTGTCGCTGGTCTCATGGTGCCAATGCAACGCAATGGAAGAGAATAACGAGGAGACACGCCAAAACTATGTATGTATAGACACTTACTCAACTCACTTCATTTACGCAATTTTCCAGAAAAAGGGTTTAGTAAATATGTGGAAGCTGGGAATTTTGGATTTTCATAGTAGCTCCTGGAATTTACCACAAGTGTAAAAGTACAAAGCAATGAAAATGAAATGCGAGAGGAAACTCGGAAGAGACGCAGGTTTATGAAAGAGCGTTTAGTTAGAGGTAAATGGCAAAGTTGATCTATAATAATAATAAATAAAATAAGGGAAGAAAATGACATGTCATAAAATATATGATTTTATCCCTCGAGCTACATGATGGAATGTGTTCAGTTCACAAGGAGAGAGATTGCGACTGTGTCACAGAGTTGCGTTAAATACAACAGTCACAATGCAGGATCTGTTATGTTGGTAATAGTAGTAACTGGAGCTGAGCTGGAACGTAAAATAAACGAAAGTAAAATCAAATGGAAGAGGAAATAAAATCGGGTTGCACACAACGAAATAATTTAACAGTCTCTCTGTGTGTGTGTGGATATTGTATGTGCTTGCATTACGACTTGGCAAAGGCGGAGTTAAATAAACAATTCATTATTGTTAGCTAGAAGGAAAGGAGAGTTTTCAGTGTGGAAATGTTGAAATGTCAGGCATAAAAATATTTCTGGCTTCGACTCACTTCAGTCGGTGTTATGTTAGTGTCCCGAAATGAAGATTATATTTGGGTTGGTTGGGAAAGTTAAGTAAAGTGATGACAGCGACAAAAATTGCGTCGATTCATTCGATACTTTCATTTTCAGCACGTTGACAATATTCAATAAATTGCTTTTATATTGCACTTGCACAAATTCTATGTCAATGCTAAACTGCCATTGAGGGTCATTCCGGAGCTTGAAAGCAACAATTTTTCACAACAAGAAAATGTGTGCACAACTGCTGCCAAAGTCGAAGCGAAAGCCAAACCTTTCCCGTGCTTCAGTCAGTTTAGACTTTTCATTGGAAACCTATTCCAAATATCATAAGTAAGCATCAACATCAACAAAAGCTTTGCATCGACATTGAAATTGAAACACACGCCTTTTCTTTACTTTATTTATTACTTCCCATTTTATATTATTGAACAACTACGTATGTACTTAAGTACTTCCAGAGCAATCAATAAACCTTGCAAAGTCTTTCCTCGTTTTGGAAGGTAAAAGGAAATGAAAGTGGAAATAAAAATTAAATTGATTTTTTCTCCGGTCAGCTCAAGTTCTGTTCTGTTCCATCCTGTCAGCCTTGTTCGGGAATAAACCATAAATGTCGAAAATGTAATCATTATCAGGGTTGTTGAATGTGGAGCTTAAAAATCTCATTTTCTACTTTCATCAGCTTTTCCTTTCGTCCTTTCATAATGTTTAATCTTTCCGTGCCTGCTTTTGTTCCAGTTTTACTCTTTGCTTTTGCCTTTGGTTTTATACACAGAGACACTACCGCAACTCACAGAAGCATAGCTCAATTTTGCAATATTCTACATGAGGAAAAAACGTGTCAATGATATGAAATCTGGTTTATATGAACATGCGTTAAACAAATGTAGTTGTGTAACTTTAGTACAGGCTTATGCTTTGTTGCTGTACAAACGTAGCTTCCAGGCACCGACTCTGTCCTTGCCTACTACGCCTTTACTCTTTGAACTTTCACCAGAGGGAAAAGGACATGAGACGTGGAATAGATGGAATAATTATTGAAATCATGTATCTGAAACTTAATTGTGTGCAACCCCACGCTTACTGTAACGATAATCAGGAGATGAAAATGAAACTGTCGTTGGATTTGTTGGTACACAAAATCCTTTTCGTTGGTACACAACTCACTTAAGACGACATAATCATAAACTGCTTGATATTCAATGTGAATCAACTCGTGAATCTTGAGAATTTGAGATTGTGTACTATGTAAATGAGAAAGTTGGAATCATGATCTTAATAATAATTCATAAATAAAACGGAAGTTATTTTATGCCTTCGCATGGATTCCATTTTGAGAGATATTTTTAAAAGCAGCATTTTGAAACTGAAGCACTTTCATTACTTACTTGAATTGAAGTGGATTGGGATATTTTTGGGGCTCTTGTTTTGAAGTAGGAATGAATCGGTTTATTACCAGTAAAGTTTGTCATTGTGTGTACAACATCGACACTCGAATTCTGTAAATAAATCCCAGTGGGCATATTGCACACTCTCACTCTCTCGGTCTAATTGAAAATTGGGTGAAAGGAGTTTTCTGTGAGGGAAAGTTATGAAGGAACATGAACATGAACATGTCACTCGAATCGGATGGAATAGGTAATGCAAGTATTGAAAATCATGCTGTGCTCGCGAAATACTGTACTAATAATACCCATCTCCCCTGGCACTCGCACTCCAGGAGGAGACAACAAACGATTTAGAAATAGTCGTCGCTTTACTCTCAATTCGGTATCACCTTTATCTTGCCATGAAGGCGCAACCAACTACCAAGCGAGCAAGGCAAAATACAATGGATTTTTCTTTCGCTTTCAGCGTCCTTAAAATGTCCTCTGCTGTTGCTACCTTGGGTTTCGCCAGCGATCCATTATAGCGGAAAAAAAGAAAAGAAAAAGTGAGTTGCACACTGCAACAAAAGCTGCTGGTATATCAAAGAGTTGAGCTGAGTAAAGTAAAGTAAACCCGATGATGTGAATGTGATGGTTGATGTGTTTCTGTGTAGTAGTAGTAGGTAATAATAATAGAGAATAAAAATACACCTGGATATTAGTTTATAAGAGAACAAAAAATTCCTTCCTTTCTCTGCTTCAACTTTACTCTCTGCCACAGTCCATTCAAATCAACATTCATTGTAGTATATTGTATTCGTATGAGCTATGGCTCATGGCCATGAGCAATTGTTGCAGGTTTGCAATACATGACTACTGAATTTTTCTAATCCACCACAGACTGACCAACCAAATATTTTCTGTCCGACCGAGACCTGTCACTGTCAAGGCAAGTCAATCTACCTATTCACATAAAGATCGCTGGATTAGAAGTAAAAATAAAACTAAATTGCAAACTGTCTTCGTCATCCCTTTTCTTATAGTAAGAAAAATGTCTGAATGTGAGTAAATGGATGCATGGACACAGTTGGAAACGATTTCATGTTCTTTCACGATCTGCTCAACATTTCAGAAGCGATCATATTGAATGGTAGTGAAATCGAGTGACAAGTGCACATGCTTAATGAAATACGCATGAGAAAGAGGTAAATTGAGCACAGGCTGTGCACTAAAGCAACCAGCTTGCATTATTACATATGCCCACTTTGCTAAAGAAAAAATTTTCTGGATGGGTTTGGGATGGGATTTATGTTACTTAAGTATCATTTACTTCAAGGTGTGCACATTAAATATGGCATGATAAAGCGGAGAAAATTAGTTTGTCTTTGCTGAGAAAAAGTTGGGGCAATTTTTGTGTCTGGCTCACATGTCAGTGTCAGTATTATTTTTATTACTGAAGTGACGTGAGCTGGAGGTGAATGAGACGTGTCTTTTCTGTTTTTCTTTGCTAGAAGTGTCATGAACGATCATCTCACGTTCGGAGTATAAAATCAAACGGTGATAGCATAACAACTCATGCTTGACCAATCACCAATAAAATGAAATCGCCACTCCCTTTATTATATTCAGTGAGAGAGGTGGACGTGGAATGAAAAATGAAACTGCTTTGGAAAATGCTACTTGAAGTTGAAGCTCTTCCTTTGATTCCTTTTCTTAAAAAATGTGGCCGCGGGTCCATCTTGAAATTAATTAGTGTTCAGTTCATGAACTGCTATCTGTATTGTCTCCATAAAATAAAGCTTTCATAGAAATGACCGTGTTCAGTTAATTGTTCAGATAAATCCCCTTTGTTAATTAGCCGACTTTAAAGGAAATATAATGGTTTTCGCTATGCAAATTGCAAATGAGAGCCCGTAGCCCGTAAAGAAGACATGTCTTATTAATTATCATCGTAATGTTAATAATTTATGGGATGGAACGCGTCAAAGTGATTAGTATTGTATTGCCGTTTTTCTGCCTCTTGTCTTATGTAAAATCAAGGAGACGCGACACACGCAACTACTTAAAAAGTTATTGTTTCGAAAACCAATAATAAATTGTTCCAAGGTATGATTATATTACGCAATAAAGATGACGGTGACGTGCAATCATTAATTATTGGGGAAAGAAAAGATGCGTCTTCTTCTTTTCATTTTCCAATGAGCGCTTCCTTTCACTTTGGCAAAGCGCATGCCAGATGGTTCGCAATCACAATAATGGCTCATGGCTCACAGACTCACTCAGATAACATAACTAAGATTCCGGAGCATTACAATTTCGTGTGGCATAGTCCATTTTTCAAATAAAAAGACTCGAGAGACATTCAAGAAGTGCAGTGAGTGAGTGCGAATCATTTTGATGAAGATGAAGATGATGAAGAAAAGTCGATGATGCAATGCAATGCAATGGCAATGCCATGCAAAGTTTTAAAGACTCGTCTTTGTGTCTTATTCGTCAGAAGAGTGAAAATTGAAAAGCGAAGAGGTGAGGAAGGTTGTATCAAGTTGTAAGTATTTTTGTACTTCGTAACATCGTACACATCACCGTACCACAAGAAGTTGAAAGTCTGCTATGAGGTAATTTAGCGAAAGGGGTGTAGTCTGTTTACATGTTTCGCTCACACACATAAACATAAGGAGAATAATGTTATTGTATTCGAACGTAGTAATTTGTTTTTGCATTGCATTCCTTCCTGCTCTTCTGCCTTTCTTCGCTCACGATTTTTTTCCTCTCGGGATGTTTTTTGCCATTTTATCAATTTAAAGCTCTCGATCATCCGATCTTTTAGAGTTTAGACTGAGACCGCGATTTGATCCTTAGAGCGAAAAAGGCGAAGCGAAACGCATTGACGCAGGAGAGAAAATTTCGGGTTTGAAAGAAGATTCACTTTTCAATTTTGGACAGGCATTTGAGAAGGCTCGAAGCAACTTTTTTGCAACATGATAAGAAGAGGAATTTTAACTCTGCATCGAGCCATCTTATAATAATACAAAGCTCCTTTCCTTTTCATTCTCTTCAGTTTCATGCTGTTTTCTTTAATGAACGTGTCCGACTGGACGCCATTCGAATTTCCCCTGTTTTTAATTCTCAGCTCTGAGCAGTGCACTGGGCTATCGCTTACTTAAACTGTTCCAGTCTTTGCTTGCTTAACCATTTTGAAAAAGTGATTATCAAAATTAACCATGTTTGAAGAGTAGTAAGAAAAACAATTTTTATTTTACAGTAGAAACTTGTACTAACCTAATAAAAAAATTGAAACTTGTTTCGTTTCGTTTTATTCTTCTTGAAAGAATAAAATGTGTTTTTTTGCGTTTTATTTTATTTTCTTTTCAATATTAACCATTTCATCAATATAACGATGTTTTGTTTTCTTTGTCAAATGATGAAGCTTTTGATTCTGTTGCGAGTTGCAGCAGCTTAGCAAAAATTCTCTGTTTGTGGCTCAAAGCTGAATGGACAAAGAAGGTAAGTGAAGATTGAGGATCCTCCTGAGAAGATTGAGGATGATGAGGATGACTTTGACACAGGTTTTAAAGGACATTTCTGTTTCTCCCTCTGGTTCTCTGCGTTCTTTTTTATTGAAAGACCAAGCAATAATGTGCTTATGTGAAATAGTAGCTAATTGAACATGAACAAATAGAGAACACCAACCGGCTTGAATATGGACAGTCTGGTATAAAATGAAAATGTGTTTCAAATTCAAAAAAGACGCAATGGTAATGGAATGGAATTATTCAAAAGCAACAGACGCAGGAGGACGCAGACCTTGAATGTAGAATAGAAATCAATGCAGAACCAGAATGTATGGGATTGAGACTTATTGAGAGAAAACCTGTCTTGGAGTTGGATCGTTTCGTTTTTTCTTTGGTAGGTGAAGGAGGCTGCAATTGTAAGTGAGTTAAGTATTTTACTACGCACTTCGTTTCGTAATGCAATGCAATAGTAATATTTTCCCCGGAGCTCTTATCATCATAATCTTTTGAAAATCATTACGTTACAAGCTTCAGAATCCAGAGAAAAAAGTTGGCATGAGTAAGCATGTTTTGATTTGAAATTTAAAGCTTGTTAACCAAACTTTTCTTCTGCCAATTGAATTGTGTAGTAATACGTAATAGTAATGTGAATCTGTTTCTTATGCATTCCATATTCCGGAAAGAGAACCAAAGCAGCCACAGCCATGAGTCTTCTGTCTCCATTCAACACCAACCAACCGAGCATTTTCGTGTTTATAAATAATATGAATGTAAAGTGTTGAGACTGTTCAAATTCTGATCTGGTGTGTGAATTGAAACTAACTAAAGCAGTTTAATCATAATATAATATTCCGAGTTTCGCCGGCCGGCATTTTTCGAGCAGGTTTTATAAAAGTGTTATGAAATGGTTATGATTTTACTGCTATGCTGTCACAATACAATGCTGAATTGAAAATTTGATTATAACCACGCTATTGTACTGGATTATGCGTCTTCACTTGTTGCATGCATGCATAAACATTTTTTTCACATTTCAATTAATCGCTTCACTTTTGCTTCATCCTGTATTAGAACGTAACTTTTGTTTGTTGGCTGTCTGGTGAATAATCCAACTTGCTGAACTAAACATTGATCGACATGGTTCATGGTTCATGGTTCAGTTTGCATAAAAGTGAAAAGGCTAATAATTTTATAAATGCGTAATAAATAAATAGGCATGGTTAAGAGGATTCCTGAGTCCTGCCTGAGCTTTTTCATTCCATGATCATTCATGACTACGGAAAAAAAATGTAAGTGAAACGAGACAATGAAACTCAAATGCCTGCCTACTTAAATACTTTGATATGCAACTACCTCCCATCAAGTGAAGTTTCTCCGTTTTGAGAGGAGTCGAGATTTATTTATTGAATGGTGTTTTCATGTTTTGATTGATTGAGTGATTGACTGGTTTTCCACCGCCTGCACCCACAAACAATAAATATTCTTAATACTCGAAGAAAAACAAGTTTAACGCTGTTTCCCTTCTAAAAAGAAAAAATCGAAACGCAGGTTGTAGATATTAGTATCCGGTATCATATCACATTCTCATTCTAATCTACCTGACTGCATGCAGTATCATTTTATTGGATCCATTAAAAAATTCAAGTTTACTCTTTCCTGAGCATTACACAATCAGCACGATCCCTCTTCATCTTCATCTTCGTGTCATCAATTTCTCTCGCTCCTGCTTTTCCTTTGATTTCAAATCGAACCTTATTACCATTAATAACATTCACCACAAATTCTGTTGTGATGCGAGAGAAAAGTAAATTGATTGTCGGCTCGGTTATCATCTAAAATGTCAGGTGGCTTTTTTTAAATGTTATTAAGTTAAGTACCATACAATCTCCACGGCTAATTACAAAATTCTTTGGGGTGAAGTTTCTCGGTGAAAATTCAATTTTCACACTGAATTTGTGAGATGCGTCATTTCTACAGAGAAAAATGAAACAGAAATATCTTCTTGGGAGATTGTTTCAAATAATTTTTTTCTTTCATCTTCCTCCACCTTGATCATTGAGCATTCATGTAAAATAACTTATGCAACGCATGCAACAACAAGTGAGTGAAATTCGTCCAACTTTTCCCTTGTTTCACTTCACTCAAACTTTTAATGCCTTCTTTATTGATTTCATTGCTCACTTTTTTCTTTTCAAGATTTTTTTGAATTTTTTATATTCATTTTTTGTTTGTCCGCCCTCAACCTCTATCTTTTTATATACAGTAAGTGATCAAAGTCATTTTTTATTTCTTCGGCTTCCCAATTGAATCTTGTCGAATCAACATTTTTTCTTCAGTTAGGAGTTGCATTGATTCCATTCGAATTCCCAAGTAGGTACAAAGTAGTCAAAGCTTCTTTGAGTTTTTCTTTGGGGAAGGGTTGAAATAAGGAAAAGCTTGTATAAAAATAACGAAAATGAAATTACATCACAAAGAGCCAGACTCATTTTCCGTTTTATTTTATTCTTCGTATTCTATTTTATTATAAGAGGTAAGCAGGAAAAAAACTTTTTTATAGTAAAGTAAAAAGTTTTCTTTATTTTTCCCAAGTTTACTTTTTCTTTCATGAAGCAGCAGCAGCAGACAAATACGGCGAGAAAAAAAGACTTTATCCGCCGACACAAGGAAAGAGGAAGCGAAATATCTCCTTTAAGGAAATAGAGATTAAAAATTATGAAATCCCAGGAGGAAAGACACGACTGTGTACACAAATTGAGCGCAAAAAAGAAACAAGCCGTGGCCATAAGCCATCTGATGCTCAGCTCAACTCAGTTTACCTTTCCAAAAATAATAATATGCATCTCCTTACTAATCATAATAATAATGCTGAGGGAGAGATTAAAAAGGGGAAATGGAGACGACACAGAAAAAGCAAGTTGATTAGAATGTAAATATGATCGACATGCAAGAAAGTCATTATCATCCTGACCACCATCATCATCCTCTACTATCACAGGGAAAGGTAAAAAAATGTATTTTTACTCTGTCTGTGTCTGTCTCTGTCAGGTAAGTTCATGGCAATGGCATTACTTAGCTTAGGTAAACTGTGTGCACAAGCAGGTACTATTTCACGACGATAATGTCGAAGAAGTCGTCGTCATCGTTTGTTGTCTGATATTAGAATTTGAATGGTGTTTCATTTCATCATGCATGCATTTTTCTATTACATAACATAAGATTACCTGCACAGTGTAAGGTGTATGAGATTTGTATTGTATTGAAAGAGGCGGAAAAGACAGATGGAATAATAAAAAGGGAGTTTACCATTTTACCAGGGAGAAGAGGAAAAGCAAAGCACCATCACATCACATCACTCCACAGTGTGTAATAAGGAAAAGGATTGAATATTGAAACTGAAATGGAGAAGACGAAGACAGCGAGATGGGAGGAAGGGAGAGAGAAAATGATTATAAGCAAGTAAAGGAGCCCGGAGAGAGGAAAGAGGAAGAAGATTAATGGTATGTTATGATATGGCAGTATTTATATACTTTTATGCTAAACATGTTTTTAAAAGAAGAAGCGAACAAACAAGCAATAAGCTATCCAATACATGATTGACTGACTGCCTGCTATGCTATGAATTGAATGGTTGCATATCACCAAGATGCCATTTTCCCCTTTCAATTCTGCTCCACCGGAGATTTTCAAGTCAAAGTCAAAGTCAAGTCTACAAACTCAGAGTGGAGCAGTGGAGAAAAAAAAGAAAGATAAACAAAGAGAAAGATTGTAAATAAAAAAGATGAGATGAGATGCCAATACAAGACAACGTAGCTTTTTAGCCATGTTACATTGGATTGAATGATGGACAAGACAAAAGATTGAGCGAACGTTGAACATGTAATGGAAAGTTGTAATTTAATGGTGATTTTAGTTTGCTGGCTACCTATGTAAATACACACATGAATCATGATTCATGAACTCTAAAAATAAATAGCGAGGAGGAGGAAAAATGCATTGACTTTTGGGTGCAAATACTGACTGACAGTACAAGGAAAAGTTTTCCAATTTCAAAGAATAAAAAAAGCTGCGTAAGGTGAATTTTGTGCAGACTGATTGGCTCTGTCTTTGTATCGTCATATCATCGACAACATTTTTAGTTTCAGATGAACTTGAGTTGAGTTAAGTCAAAGAGTCCATGAATGTTGTGGGTCGTTAGTCGTGTGAGATTTAGCATATCGCAGATAGGAGCTAATTATTTCACCATGCTGCAAGAAATTAGACCAACCGGCTATAAAAATGATAAATCATGGAAACTAGCAATTTTTTCTGTGTTTATCAACAACATCACTATCACATGAGTATTTACATCTTTTGCTTACTTATTGCAATGCAACACAATAATCAGGATGATGAGGAAATTTTCATTCCTGTGTTGTAGAGTTAGAACTCGGTATGCTTTAGGATGAGACGAGATGATGGAGAGGACCTTGAATGAAAGTCACATTGAAAGCATTGATCTTGACATTTTGTGTTCCTCAACTCACCAAAGCTCTGCCTAGTTTCTTCCCCATATCCAAAGCCATCTCGTTTTATTCATTCGGCATGTCGAATAAAAAAGGCTTGTGGTATTATGGAAATGAAATCGTGCACACGAATGTTATTGTGTAGTAGTATAAAATGCACATACAAAAATATATCACGGACATCATCTCATAATCTCATCTCATGCTCAGCCTGAATCTCTTATGAAATGAAAATATGCAACTTTACTGCCTGTACACAGTGCCTGTGTCTAAAATACGAATAATGGAACATGCAGCAACAGCAACTATCATACCTACATAAATACAAAGCAAAGAGAGATACGTATGACGTAGTAATTGTCCATTGTATTGTAATAGGCTAAAAAACGCTGTAACACGTTTATTGTTGTATGTTAAAAATGTAACTTTGATACTATTTAACTCCGCCATTTCCACATTGTTATCAGTCATCATCCACATTACTTTACATTATTGCATCCACTCCCTCTTTATCCGAATTGCTGTTTCATTGTCCACTTACTGCAACATAATACACAGACGTAGCCCAACATTTTAAATTTAAATTCCCAACTCAACAAATTCATTTTACTCTAGTGTGGCAAATGCAATTGAATTGAATTGAAAGACATTTTGAAAAATTATTATTATGATTATATTACCAGCCACACTATCAGACGGTGCAATCATTGAATCATTGGATTGCAATAATAAATTATGCATTTTTTCTTTGAGAGATTGCATGGAAATTGATGATGTTTTTTTGAAGGTGATGGTGACGGTGCGGTTTTTGTTGCTTGTTTTTGTTTATGGGCATGGCATTTTCTCTTATCGAGACTCATAAGTGGCAGTGAGAAAATTTAAGAAACATGTTCCACAATCACGATGATGATAATGTGGTGTGGTTGTGGTAGTGCGGCGCTCTGATCTGATCTCGATTTATGCTAATGACTTTTTCATGATTGAGCATCATCATCAACACCAAACCTTCACTTTTGTAGGGATGCGGATGGATGACGGTCATCGTTCGAATTTATAGTAGATTGTATTACTCTGGGTAGAAAACGAATTCATTGATTAAATGATAATTATCTAAGTAAGCTAAAATTGAACGTTATGGTTTATTGCTATTTAAGTAATGGTTTTCCTCCACTCACTCCATTGTATGAAATTCCATGAGAAACCGAAGTAAAAAACGAACGTCCATCATTATTACACTAGGAAGAGAAACTGTTTATTAGGAACGACCCATTATGTCTTGACGAGGTGAAACCTTTTTATGATGTCCAGTCCAACAGTCCAGCCAATTACCGTTTTCATGATGATGACGAAACGAGACGAGGCAGAGGTGGAAGTGGATGCATGCCGTTAATGGGAGAGAAAATGAAAGAGGAAAAGTTAATGTGATGTGATAATATTAACATTAACATATTTATACACTTTTAATGCTTTAAACAATTTCGTCTCTCTCTCCTAATCAGTTGCACTCCATAATCTTAATCATCATCATTCATATCATAATAATATTCTATGTGGTCATATGAACACTCCCCCGGCTGCGTGTTTCGTGAATGCGAATGTGATTAAGGTGAGGAAGGTGAGATGAAGGCGGTTTTCCGAGAAGAAAGTATTTTTGGCTGAAGGGGAAAGAAAATGGAGAAGACGCTTTTTAGACTTCATTAATAAAACGAGTACGTGACCAACTAAACTCCGTAACGTCGTGAAGTTGGATGTTAGAGTTGGCGTAAGATGAACAAAAGTTTCATGAAGAAATTCTCCGTAATATGCGTAGACATGCAATGCAGTGTTTAATGAAAAGACATTTGAATACTATAAAAAGTAATAAAGCCTCTCTGTATGCACACTTGCACACTGCACATATGAGATGAAGATGAAACCACCGAGATTTTATAACTTCGCCTTCTAATGCGATGCAAGAATGCAATGCAACTTAATCAAGAAATTGTATTGTATTGCACTATGTATGTACTGACGAGAAGGCCGGCCGGTAAAAAAAGCAAGAAAGAAAAAGTTCATTTTCTTTCTGATAACAAAAACTTCCCACACGTTTCCTTTCCCACTAAAATGTTTTGTTATGTTAGAATATCCAAGATTAACTATGAAAAAAAAAAGAATTATTTTTGGAGTTTTACCTTTCTGTACCCAACTCTCCAGAATTTTTTATGGCACGCACATCCATTTAAATTAACAAAGCGAATCTTAGCCTGACTAAACAGAGACTTTTCTTTTGCTAGCTGACAATGGCGATGAAATTTATAATGAATGAATTTTCTAATCATTATAATCATAAATCACAAGTGTCTAAAATGTGACTTGAGTGGCCTGTCAATTTGGTGTAAAAAATTCTTATTCATCTCGTTTAATGGAGGACAACGATTTTTGGCGAGAAAGGAAAACAACAGATGTACATTGGCAAAACGTCAACCGTAAACACTCGTTCATTGAATGTGTGAAGGGCAGAAAAACCTCCACGTGTACAAAATTCCCAACTTGCAACCAAGTAAAAAAGTTTTTACAACATATTTTTAGAACAATGCAGGCAAAATGCAAAGATCACCCTACCCTAAAAAAGTAAGAGCGCCACAGCCACAGCCACAGCTCTGTTACCATTTGGTGTTAGAAAATGAGAATCTCTCGCTGTGAATGAGTTTTTTTTTGCGCAGAGACCTTTTTTCAGCTTTCTGTTATCATTTTGAAATTTACAGATGGCAAGCTGCTAAATGTAAGATAAGCATCTGACTAGTTCCATGTGAATCGAATTGAAAATGTATCCACGTTTTTTATGTCATTTACACTTTTTTAGTTTAGTTTTGTTCAATCACCCAAATTTTGTGTATCACATCCATAACATAACGTGGAACTCGAAGGTTACGTAAATGAAAAGATTGTTTAAAAGTTTGCTATTTTTTGGGGTAGAGTAATAAAAAATAAAAAAATCATAAAGGATTTATAAGCAAATGTTAGCCTCATTTTCGCTTTGCTCATTTTCATCTGCTGGACATCTGCTCTGTTTCTTTCAGAGAGAAACTTTTTACTTTACACACTGATCTGATAATTTTATTTTCATGAAGAATAAATTTGGAAGGAACATGTTGGGTTGTGTTTGCAACTTTTTAATTTCTCCACAAGGTGTTAGTGTCGAGTAGATTAAAACACGTCTCTGAATTCGGTGTGACGCGACGTCTCAAATTTTACTGTCTGATAAGCTTCAGTTTATTTCACTTGTTAAGTCGACACTAAAATTTTCAGGTTTATGTAAATTCAGAATCAGGAGACTTTTATGCATTTCTTGTTGAAAATGAAATTGACCACCTCCTTAGAACAAGCAATTTTTTCTTGTCTCAGGAAATGAGACGATGACAATGACAACAATGATATGATTATACAGAATAATAAATACGATGCGATACAGAAATTCAAAATCTCCATTAGCCATTAACCTGTCAGACAGTTTCTGATATTGTATCTTCCGAAAGTGAAATTCCATTCATCATTTTCACTTCATTGCTGGACTGTGGGATTTAAAAAAATCTTTTTCTTTAAGGGTCAGGACTAATCAGGTCACGTCCTCAGAATTTCACCTTATTATTGCATCTATTACGTGAGAAATAAAAAAGCTTTTAATAACGCTTTTAATATCTTATGGCAATAGCACTTAAACCAAGTCACATCTGCTTACAGTAAGACAAAATACGAAGCTGTAAGAAAATTTATTATGCCATAAAGGGATCTTATGTAACATTACATTAGAATCTGGATGAGACGAGATTCATCTCTCCATCAACACCAAACACCGAAAAGCGCCACCAGAGCAAAAAGCAACTTTGTAATTCCTGGCAAAACTATGTATCTCCAACTGTAAAAAATGTGAACATCCCAAACCAAAAAATCCTAACTCAACCATCCGACAGAGGAAATCTAATATCTAATAGTTATTTACTTGGGAAATTCGGCGTTTGCAAAGAAGGCGTAAAACTGTGAGCAACGCTTATGAAAGTTTTATTGCCATTGTCCGTGAAACATTTATGTCTTTGTTGTAGTAGTTCGGTCGGTGAAGAACGAAGATGAAGAAAAAAGTTTTTACGCAACACACAGGGAATATCTACGCAGTAGTAAAGAAACAAGCGACCAGGACCAGAGGGATGAAAGGAAGAAGTTGGAAGTTACAAGAATGAACAAGGCTCTTTTTTCTCTCGCATGGTTCATCACTTACAATAAAATTGTGTGTAAAAATGCGTTTTACGATTATGAGCAAAAAATATACATAATACTGTTATATGTAAGTGCGTGCGTTTCATATATATTCAAAACATTCTTTGTTCAATTTTATTTTGTCAGGTTCGTTTCGAAACTCTGTTTGTATTGGTATTCACATTCTCTCTCTGATCATGCAAAAGTGCAAACAATTCTGGGAACGAAGCATAAATACACACAGAAGATTCCTTTCTAATAAACTTTGTAACATGAAAGACTCAAGAATAAAAGTTACGAGACGATTACGACATAATTTACTTACATTACATTACACGGGTTTTGTTGAGTTGCAATAAATGGAAAGAAAAAACCTCCTTAATTATTAACAGATGTACACATTACGCATTATTTTTATTGCTTCTCGTCATTTCCCTTCGGTTTGAAAGCACTCTTGTGCCTTTTTAAGTTGTGTTCATAAATATTTTCAATCTGTTGGAATCTGCGCCTGGATTCATCTTGCACGAATCGACATCTGGATAAAGTTGGCACAATTAATTTCATTTGTTTAAATTGACCACAAAAACGGCGACTGAAACCTTGCTATATTTAACCAGTAACATTTTGGCTTTTGTACTTTTGCTTTTTTTTTGCAATAATTGTCAATTATAGAAAAACATCAAAGCCAACACCATTAGTATTGTGATCCCGAAACCACACAGACATTTTTACTGTTAACACTTTGATAAGAAAACGTTTTTTATTTGCAAACTGCAAAGGAAATGCAATTTGATAAGATTGCATAACATAACTACATAAAGTGAAAAGTGACAAAAATAGCAAAATTATCCACACCTCTCCGCTCAATTTCCAATTACATTTAATTTGCAAAATGCAAAAGATACATACACTGTGGTGAGCTCCAGGGTGCTCTAATTACTTGTATTATGATCTGCTCTGCTTCACGGTCTAATGTCAAATGTAAATGCAAACAATCTCAAAACCGCGATTGAATTTCAGAGCTTGCCTAAGCACGAACAATAAAGGAATTTTGTTCTGGTTCTGACTGCTGGTTTTGTTTGTTTGCCTTGCAGTAGACGAGTACAGTGGTTTCGGTTTCATCTCATCATTATGAATACGAAGCATGCTATGACATATGTATTTATATAGGCTTACGAAATGATATCCATCCTTCCTCTTCTAAAATGATTAAATGCGCAAAAAACGTAAATTCATTTTATGCATAATATATTTTACTTTTATCGCTCATTATCCCGGCTCCCCTCTGCGGTGTCCCCAATGACACACAATAATGTGAATGTGAATCCATATTACACCTAATACCTGAATTGTAGTTTGCAGAGTTGTAAAAAATTCTTCAGCTGTATAGCAAATGGCAATGAATATGAATACGTACATAAGCAATGTACAAAAGCTTGTCTAAAACTATCAGTAACTAGCCACTATTTATAATATAACAGCTTTAATAGCTAATGTTAATTATGACAAAAAACAAAAGAATGGATTTTTATTACCCTTGCGCTTGTTCCTATTCCAGCTATTTTAGTTGTATGGTTTCATTTGTAACTTGCAAATGTGTGAAGGTCATCTACGCAATAATCATGAATATTAAACTAGCTCTGAACATAATAAAATTATTATAGCAAAAAAATTATTCCAAAAAGTGACAACAATCGAAAATATTTTTTTTGGTAAATATTTATCTAGATACTCATAACATTGGGGTTTGGAATGGACAAGTTTCATTTTTTGTGTGGTTTCCCACTTTTTCTGATTCACAATACAGATTATTTAATTGTACATTGTACCTACTTTGTTACAACTACTTCAACTTTTATTACCATCAACCACCATGAAACTAGCCATAAAAGTAACTGCGGATTTGTTCTACAGCATACTAAATAGTATTTACCTATAATCATAACATTGTCTAATTTTTTGCTTTTCCTTTAAAAAAATATTTTATTTTTTCCTTTATTAATTTCAAATTACTTGATTATGTACAACTTACTAAAACCCCGGTGAGCGAGTAATCAGAAAATCAGATAAACACATCGAAAAGCAAAATATCCGGTTTTTGTAAAATAAAACAAATCAAATAAAAGGCGAATTAAAATAAAAATCTTGATATGATACAGAACAAAATTTTATGGCTCACATCACATCACAATATCAAAAAGTATCGGAATTTGAGTTGTTGTATGCTCCTACCAACCCAAACCTGCTTAAAATGGAGACGCAGAGGGAAGGGAAAGTAAAAATCTTGCTGTAAAATCTAAAACTCTTCGATTTAGTCTTTGACGCAGAAATCCAATCAAATCATACAATTTTTTATCTGACAGGACATTTTCTTTCTCGAGTAAAAAAACGTTGGAAATCCGCACAAGTCAGAAAGCATCTTTATCAGCAAAAGACAGAGAAATAAAATAGCCCTTGTCCGTTTTAGTACATTTTATCCTCTAGCACTTTTTCTATTGTTTGAGTTTTCCTTGAGTAGGTTCAATTTTTTTGCGACCTCACTTCAACTTCAATAAAATAAAAATGCCAATTCTCCAACCAGGACTCAGGAGAGACTTTTCTCAGGGTAAAAATAATGTCTTGAGGGACTGAAGAAGATTGCAACTCTTGAAATAATAATAATATTTTTCTAAGAGAGCGCAGATGATAATCATTATGTTATCAGAATTCAGAAAGAAATTGCACAAGGATGACAAAGTCGATTCTCCTTAAGAAGAAGGGGCA
>VYYJ01000390.1:0-63459 GCA_021029165.1 Cyphoderus albinus | reverse complement strand
GATGAGTTTATTTTTCTCCCTAAAACGAAATGTTCATAGTTTTCACATGTGACACTTTCACTTTTCCGTTGTAAGTTGTTCAGCGTGGGTTGATTAACTGGTGATGATGTGCTGTCCACAATAAATCTCTCTGTGTTACCCTCCTGACCAAATTTGAGTGAAGGATGTTGTAAGTTTGGAGAAACATGCTTTTCATTGTCCT
This sequence comes from Cyphoderus albinus, assembly GCA_021029165.1. Classification (NCBI taxonomy): domain Eukaryota; kingdom Metazoa; phylum Arthropoda; class Collembola; order Entomobryomorpha; family Paronellidae; genus Cyphoderus; species Cyphoderus albinus. Next base: position 63,257 of record VYYJ01000390.1, on the reverse strand, counting down.
GCTTATTTACATTTTCCTGTTCGTGCTTGCAATTTGCATCATTTGCATTGATTTTACTTATAATTTTCCCAGACTGTGTCTGGCTTTCAAAACTAGAACTTTCTCCTGTATACTTTGTTGATTTTGACATTTTCGTGCCACTGGTTTTCCAAAGGACTATGCCGATTTTCGTGTAGAGAAAGGAGATGACGGCGAGTGGAATTAGAAAAAGCATTATCATGCTCACCATGTCCATCAATTTGGAGTCGTACTTGAGCCTGTTTGGCAGACAGAGGATTTCTTTCTTTTTGCCAGGCAGAGGCATGGAGAGGATGTTAAAATAGTAGAAGCGTGGTGAGCTGATAACGGCACTCAGAATCCAAACAAGAACTATCGTGATCTGTGGTGAAAGCCGAAAAAAAAACAATCCTTTGATAAAAATTGAAACCTTTAATTGAAGCCTTTTATTTATTTTGGGCAGACACTCATTCTAACTGACGTGGTTTATTATACAGATTAATTGAAAACATGCCAGTCTGTGGGGAAACTATGCAAGTAAAGTTTTTCTTTCAAACTTTTCAAAAACATTTATGTGCATCAATAATGAAATAAATATGGATCCGTGGGGATATAGTGGTATATATGATATATGTGGTACTTGACTCTCTTGTCTGTTCTGTTTAGAGAGTGAAATAAACCAATCATTTGTTTCAATGGACAGCTAAAGATTTATTTGTCCAAAATAACATTTCCTTAACATTTTCAGTGCCATCCACAAATCCTTCCCAAGTAAATACGTTACGTTGAATTTTACATTAAGCATTTGAATAAGCACTTTCGTTGTAATGAACTAAAAGGTAGCCTAAGGAGATCCCAGGCAGGTAATCTGAGGTATACAAATTATATTTTATGGCAACGTCAATAACAGGGAAACACTTCAGGCTGTTGTGTGACATATATAATTGTATATGTATCATGTGACAACTGTGTTGCATATCATATCATTATGATTTCTGTTTACTTCGATGAAATACAAAGCCTCTCAAATTTCAATTCTATACAAACGGAAAACTGATCCTATAACGGCAAACTAGATCGGATTTCAATCAACAATTCCAAGAAACGTAGAAAATGCATCAAGCGTAGCGTACAAATTTAAAAAGATTAATGTTATATTTGTGTTACTCGAAAATAATCTCTGCTTTATATTAGTTATAGTTACCTAAATCAATGTAAATCTATTCAACTTACCCGGAGTCGCGATAACGTCATTATTTGTTTGCAAGTCATGGGATGAATAATAGCCAGGTAGCGCTCGATACAGATAACCACCAAGATGAGAACGGAAGCTGTGGTGCTCAAACTGTTTATGAAGTGATACATTTTGCACAAAAATTCTCCAAATACCCAACTAAGAATTAAATTAAAAACATTCCATCTTTGACTTTCCATTCTTGGTACATGTCATACATACATATGAATGAACAAGGTGTAAAAGTGGAATACGTACCTATCCATCAGATAAGTGATTATATTCTGGTACACGCAAAAGATTCCCACGCACAAATCAGCAAAGGCAAGATTCGCGAGACAGAAATTCGTGATAGAGCGCATTCTCCAATGAAGAGTGACAACCAAAATAACCATCAGATTCCCTGGAAATATTTGTGACACGTACCGCGTAACGTTATGAACAACGCCGAAAAAAATGAAACTCGTTTTAGAAAACTCACCAAAAAAGCATGAGCAGAATACAATGCTGTACAGAATGAGAAAAATTGTACGGATGTAGCCGCGATCGAAAATGTATTCCACTGGATCATGATTCACATAGGAAAAATTTCTTGTCACATTTTGTGACTTGTCGACATTGGAATAAAAAAGTGTTTCGTTTATAGCATCAGCATCTACAAAACAGAGAAATAAAAATGAATTTTATATCCTTAAATTAGATAATGTTTTGCACTTTTGTGCCAGTCAGTAACTGTTAAAACTAGCATCGCGACGGCACGTCGAAACCTTTCAAGAATCAGTGTCAATCATCAGCCAATTTGTGCTTATCAGATAAACGTATAATTTTAAAGTTTAAACATCAACATTTCATACCCGCACGACATGACATTGTAATCCATTTTTTTCATCATACCCGCAACAATATAACGTACTATAATTATGAATACACAAGTAAATCTCAACGGCTCACTTTTTACAATTTATGACGATTATCACGTAATTGCATTAGAGAAAGTCGCGACATTAACCCAATTTTTGTTCCTACATTATTTTTGTAATAGTTTTTTCGGGCTTACCTAGCAGATCAATTTCTTCATGCGACTTATAAAAAACCTCGGTGAAATCCGATTTGTCTAGTGGAAACTCAGGATTTTCAGTGGCTAGAAATAGACGCATTGTGCTGGTATGAAGATTTTCCATATACCAGTAGCCGTAGTCTTGCAGAGCCAAAGTCTCCATTACGAGAGTTTGGTCACAGGGATCACGTAAAACTGCATCAACAATGGAGTCTACTTAACCGAAAATTGACCCAATCACGTTCCGCTTCATTAAGTAGGTATGCCATAAAAAACTCGGGACAAGTTTTGTATTATGGAAAAATTGGTTCACTTTGCTACAAAATAGCAATAACAGGCATTGCTGGGTTGGTTGATTGATAGCGAACTTTAGCCATTGCTTTTCCTTTCAAGAACACACACAGACACAAATCAGTAAATCAAAAGTTGAAACTTTCTTCCTGTCGTAAACTGAACAATGAAAAACTGAGTTTTCCGACTTATATAAAACAACCAGTCTTACATACACACAGATACATCAAATTGAAAATGTTCCTTAGTACGTGGGAGCAGAGTCTGGTAATTCCAAAATAAGTCTCTTTTACTTCGTCTCCTCTTCTTCATTCATTGTTTCTGACGCATGGACCCATACTGTTTCACGTTCTTACTTTAGTGACCTAGTGTTTGTCTGTACCCAATGACTTGTCGTATCACGTAATGCAATATCCTGCTTCCGTTACGTTCATTTCGTCGGATTAATGTAAGAATGGTACAGCAGTTTGATTCTTCTCTGCGAAATCTTATTATATTGGCCTGCAGCATATAAGCACTGGGAATTTAATGAAACATTGAAGCACATAACATCCGATCGTTTGAAAGTGAAACCTAGGGTCCACCCGGGTGGACAGTGAATGAGTCAATCACAATTAGACTACAATAATATACTAAACTCAATAATACAACATGCAGCAGTTCAGTGAAGAGGTGTCGAAATCAACCACTTTCCCTAGTGTCTTCTCAAACCTCATTTTCGGCTTCCAACCGAATGTCCTGAGAAAATTGAATTGAAGCAGTTTTGAAGAATTGAATGAATTTCCAGAAATTTTTGATAAAAACCAGTTCAAACTTGAAACAAATTGCTTTCCAGTAGTGCCACAACCCACAAGGTTGTTCATTGATTGTCACTAAAGAAATGACGCACAGCAACTCACCAAAAAAATAAATATTAATATGTCAAACTAATTTCTTGAGACTGCTGCATTGCTTCAAATGTTCTTACAGAAGAAGTGTTTCAACGTTATTGACGTTTAACATGGTCACTCACAAACGTCTTTCACTTTTCATTTCAATTACATTTCTCATCTCCACTCGTTTCCGGTTTCTGCGTTTAAAGAAGCTTGTTAAGTTTGTCTTGTAATATTTTTAAGCTTCAATGACACTCTTTGACGTTTGTGTCCACTTATTTTTGGCAAATATATTTCGTGCAGTAGAAACCCTATTTCATGAAATAAGATATCTCAAACATAGATATAGAAAACTAGACTTTCAAAAGTAAAAGTAATTTATGGACTACTACGCACGCGCATTGCAGCAGAAGCACAAGCAATAGTAATTGTTTCAAAACTTTCCCATAGAATGAAAGTAATCTCACGCATCACTGGGTATAATGGTGAAGAACAGACGGACTCATTTCCTCAAACAAAATGTCAAAATTTCTTTACGATTTCTCTTGTTTGTTAAACAAGTGGCGTTTCAAATTGCCCCATTTGTTTGAGAGTCGAATCTTAACATTAAATTAGTATTAAAGTGATCATTTATTACTTTAGTTTAATTAAATTTAGAAAAAGTAAAAACTCATTTGGTAAATTGGACTTAAAAGTACCTTTGAAAATGTATTTGTAGAAGTTAACAAACAAAATTATTTAAATAATGCCTTATTTACACAATTTTAACATGAGTGCAGAAAATTTTCTAATTTTTACTTTGAATTTGAATTTTATTGAATTGGATCGACGCCATTTCGCACTTTTGAACTACTTTGAGTGTTAACTTGATGTAAGGTTCAAAATGAACACATAGCATAGAAGATGTTTTGCAAGACTATGTGTCAAAATTAAATTAATTAAACATCCTGCCTAAGATAAAGAACTCAGACTTCAATGGATTCCATTAATAAATGCCGCTTTCTCTTTTAACAGGTCTCACAGACTCACTTTCGATAACTTTCACTTTCCCCGGTGGGAGAAAAACTGATCCTGTTTCAACAGACTACCATGAGTTTTAAAAACTATTCAGAAAGCCAAGCTGCTGCTGTGGTCTGGGAATAGAACTCAATTCTTCACGAGATGCAGCTGCTTACTCTTTGTTACGGGTGTATATGATATAAGTCTAGTACGCAAGGTTATTTTTCAGAGTCAAGGACATCAGTGTTCTTTAACTTATAACGAGAAGCTACACTTGCACAATCTATACCAACTCATGAAGAGTTTGATTTGCGATACCGATGTTACAGGTTCTTTGTAAAACATCTCCCTGGTAATCAAGTTTAACTATGAAAGAATGTAATTGAACAACTACTTGCGAAACATTGTAAAAGATGTGGAAAAAGCAACTAAGATATCAACACAATTAGAGACCTTCTTTAATAGGAGTATGTAGATTTAAGTTTAACATGATCAAATGGCGTGAAAGCAGAATTTAAATTCATAATTACGAAACAACGATAATCCACCAAAATACGATGATTATCTTGTTTAGATTTAGCTTTGATTTTACCAGTACTTTCAGTATTTGCATTAATTTACTTGCTAATGTTCGTATATAGTATTATAGTTAAAATGATTTTCACGTTTTCTCTTTCGATTCACATTTTCCGTTATTTGTTATTAGTGATGAAAATTAATTGTTAGTTTATTTCGGAAGTAACTAAGCTTTTAAGAATATTTGCTTATTTGTTAGAATGATGACAACATTGTAGAAACTAATACAATTAAATACGAATTTCTGTTTGTAACAAATGTGTACGACTAATGTTATCGTGTAACATGAAATATAACATAAACATTTGCTGTTTGTAAGTAATTGTGTAAGCATAAGACAGGACATTAATAAATTTAATTTCCTGTTTTATGAGTGAGTGATACTTCTTTGCACAATAGAAGGAAAATGAACTAGGTAATAATATCTCGTTAAACATTTTGGGCTCAGACGATACTCAATTAATGGAAATTTCATAACTAATCTTTCAAATGACATTCTTTCTTCATCTTATGAATAATCTAATATAAAAAGCTCTTTAACTAGGCATAATTTAAAAGTAATACGAAGCACATCTATCAAAATTAACTAACATTAAATTCCAATTTTAATTTTAGTAGCAGCTGAATATGTATCTTCCAGTATAATACACATGGACAATTTCCGTTCTTGGAAAATTCTGCAACTCCAAAGCCTAAATCTCCCTTTTTCCAGACACATTTTGTCTGTTAAATATAACCACAAGTAATTTTGAGGCAAACAACATTTCTTAGAAAGACTCACGAAAAGACTATCTATGTAAATGAAGCTAAACATGTAAAATCAGTAGAAAGAAATGAATGGTACTTATTTAAATTAAAAACTGGGTTCACTTAAGAAATTCTTAATAACCTCAAGATGAAGCGGAACACTTTCGCGTGTACGGTTGGTTTTGGCAACCAAATACCTTACTCGATGAGAGGTAAATACCCTACATATTATGCCATTTTCTTTGATATTTCAAACAACCTAACTATTTAATCAAAGTTGAAAGGATTTCCACATCTTCTTGGTTTTACATTTAAGACCAGCTGCAGGTCTAGGTCTAGGAAAAGTTTTAGTGGTACACACGTAAATAACTAAAAAAGCTGCTTTATTTAATATTACTTTCTTCAAAGTGGAGTTGCATAAATAGTCTTGTTTGAACTCTTTAAACTATATTTTACAGGAAAATTACGTTTTTGATTCCGAAGCTAAAGGCTCCGTTACATAATCTTACTCAAGTAGCTACTTGGCAATTCAAAAAGCTACCTCAGTTACTGAGAATTAGTGTTGCGTTTCTTAGAGGAAATGCGGTTTGGGAAACTTTACTTCAAATTCTTCAATGGAAGACATCCTATATAATATTATTAAGTAGTTTTTATTCTATTTGAGTACAACTATTGAACTGTATGCACAAATTTTGACGTGGAATGTGTGTTAAATAAAAGCTATTCAGGAAAAAGTAACTACTTAAGTAGGATTATGTAACCTAGCTTCTATCTTTAAGATATTAGACGAGAAAAAAAAGCTTGTAAATTCCAGTCTTGTATTCTGTCTCTCATCCGTGAAATTGAATTTTTTCGGTTTAAAACATAAAGGTTGATTATATGAACAAAGCGAAACGTAATGTGGCTAGACATTCAAGGTCAAATTTATAACAGCAAAAATGAAACTAACATGGCGTGAACATGTAGAGAAAGTAAACAAATGGAATATGTAATGTAGCATGCTATACGTGTAGGGGGCTTACAATAAAATGTGACTGATCACTCATGCTCACGGAGGTTTATCGTTCCTCACGTTCCCCAAAATGATATCTTCCGTTCTTCGCATTGCTGTTATATATTTCATATCAATAAGTTCATTTTGAACTTTCTCTCTTGAGCAAAGAGTTTGAAATGAAACGTTGATAGGAGACGTATGTATCAGGTTTATAAAACATTCTCAATACCAGCATTGAGCAATAAATCCCCAATTAAATTCTACAAGTTCAGCGATGAATACTTTTACTCTTTTAGATTAAATCCACCGGGGGAATTCTCTTGTAGAATAACGTCATCAGCATCATAATATTTTATCTGACAATTTTTATATTCACAATAGAAGATAGAATAATATCCTTAAACTTCTCTTCCTATGTCAATAACATTATAAAATGGAATGAATAGGGAAGCAAAAATAAGTATGCCAACTGTTCACTACATATAACAATAATTCAACATTTTTACAATAAGTTTAATTGCAATTCTGCGAAAATCAATAGCCATTTGTAAGTTTTCGATATTATTTCAATACTAACTTGCATTTCAATAATTGCGTACTCCGTTGGCTTATAACCATAACCAATTGTATTGTATGTATTGCATTCTATTACATCGTTATTTTATCGCTGTACCACACAGCGCAATACAACTTCACTTTTCATCACAAATGTCAAAGCGAATTTCACTTGAATAGAAAATGAAAATTCTTGGAAAAACCCTGAACCCAAAGCCTAACAACTTAAAGAAAATGAATGTACGTGAGCAACCGTAGGAAGTTTTCGTTAGCATTTTTATTTTTTTTAAGTGCCCACACAGTACAAAATGACATCTTTAGTCCATTTTTACAGTCTCTCAAGGTCATCCTTGTTTCTTTTTACACTGCTGACTTTAAAGAATGATGAAGTCGTAGGAAAACTCACAGGTCGTATCGAGCGGCCCAAAGGAATCGAGCTGATACTGTTTGATAAGATAACGGGTGACGGAGAATTCTGCAAATACACAGAGTGGCACGACAAATTCGATGATCTGCAGGATGCGGCACGTCTCTGTGAATTGAAGGAAATTGCTTGGATCTGTTGCCACCACGGACTGTAAGGATTTATTTGCGCATTAAATAGTGTTTAATCGTTAATTTTTCTCGAGGTAAAATTTATTTTATTAAAATACGCAGATTTCTTTTATACAAAGAGGAGAATTACTATGCTTCATCGACCGACGACGTGTTCCTCTTGAGTGGCTACAGAAAATGCTTCATCCCACAAAATGAAAATAAACCACTGGGCTCAATCCGCTACGCTGCGGACCAGTACTATGACCCCGAGCTGACCTCATTTATAACGGTGGCTAGGGATAAATACTTTGGCGGCAGTGTTCTCTACAGCGTGAGCTCAAAGAGCGACCGTGAGCTTGAAAGAAACGTGCCAGTCAGATCATTCCTCACTGTGGGTCGATCCAGATGGACGGTGACGACATTCGCTGGAAATAGGTTTTGCCTAACACCATACCAAGAGGAGCCCAAACGAACGTGGGTTTGTGTTGTACCAGATGCCGAAGAGTTACAGAGGGAAAGCGGCATGAGCGATCTTCAATGGACACACATTGAAAGAGGCTGTGCTGGAGAAGAGATCAAAATTAGGACCTGCTTTGATTACCGTTCTGGCGAGCTGACGAATGTTGCTGTGGGGCCTTACAGTAAGAAGGAAAAATAATTTGTTTAGATAATAATAGATAATAATAAGTTTGTTGATGGTGGAAAATATGACGATTAACAACTTTTTTCCAGTTCCCCCATGGGTTGGACAAGACAACTCCACAAGCAACGGCTCAGCTCTCTCACCGTTTTACGGAGACGATAATTGCGAAAATTTTGACGAAATCGCTTTTCTCTTGAGACTCCGTCTTACTCATGATTTTAAAAATGTTTATCAATACGTGCTTCCCCTGGAGAAGCAGCATTCCTGGAGAACTGAGTTGATTGACGGTGTTTTTGAAATCGCTGCTCATTTCCTCCAAAAAGCCCGCTTTGACCCAGATTTTGTATATCAAGTGAGGGAATACTTCATCTACTTTATTGAGAAACTGGTCTGGTCGAAAAGCAACGGTTGGCCGGAGAAACCACATCTAGAGACAAAACTGGCTGCCTACGAGCTTCAAAAGTGCAAAGCTACTATGCAAAATAGTCAATTTTATGTCCAGATGGTGGAATTAAGTATTAATCCGATTTTCGCTGATATTGGACCCGGCCTAGCCCCTCGTCCCCCTTCAGAACCGTTTGATAGGAAGCCATGGCTTGATACTCTGATGGAGTTTGTTTGGATAATCTTGAATTTTGTTACCATCGCCTGCCACAGATTTAACGAATACGAGACCAACTTTTGGATCGAGTTTATGTCTCTAGTCGATGGAATGTATTTAAATCCAATGGTGCCATTTTGGACTGAGATAGGGGGCAGAGCGAGAACCTACTATAATTTGCTCTTGGGAGGATATGATATTGAATTGTACTACGACGTTGTTGCGTTTCTAGCCTATTTATCTTTCCAGGGGCGTATCAATTTTGCTGTTTACCACAGGCCGGATCAAACAGCCGTGGGCACACTTGTAGGTAAATCGCCAGACTTGAAAGAACGAAATAGCATTGTATCCGAAGAAAAAGATCCACTTCCAAGTGGTAAGAGTGACGGAATAGTATCAGAGGAAAAGAATCCGCCCACTATTGGAAAAAGTGACGTGATTGTTTCTGAAGAGAAAAATCCTCCTACAATTGGAACGAAGTAGAATCTGTGGAACTGTTACAAGATTTGCATTTTTGTTGCAACTATATGTACCATCGTTTACATTCACTGTGTCATCTCTTACTGTACCAATCTAAACAAAAGTTTAATTCTTAATAAACATTGAAAAATCATTTCAAAATTGATCTGCATTTTTCTTTTCAAACATTACTCGCATATGATTTGACGCACTAGACTATACCTTTATGGCTTTGCCTCAATTATGATTAACGTTTAGTTTAGAGTTTATTACCAATTTAGGTCAAGAACTGTAACTGTAACATTAAAAGATTGAGGAACACATTCGTTTAAAAGTTCAATCACCCATCACCCTTAATTAGAAAGAATGATCTAAAAATATAGTACATTTTATCTATTTCGATGTATTTTGTACTGCGTCGTCGTTATTGTGTAATGGAAAATGACTAAAGCGACGTTTCAATTCATCTGTAGGTAGATTGGATATTGGATCTTTAATTACTCGTTGCGCGGGTCAGTGATATGAACAAATATATAAACTAATTTAATGTAAGCCAAGTACATTGTTTTTGAAGGTCACAAACTTGACAGCCATAATGCAGTTTTAATGAGCACAGCTATGAGTTTTGTGCATTGAAATATTGAACTATGTCTTACTTTAAGTCTCGCCATTTTACTATATTAGTTAACGTTACACTCAAATATCTACATAAATACAAACATAAATCAACGAGTAACAAAAGTGCAAATTTTATCACTTCCTTTCTTGTCTCAAATCATAAAAATTCTTTGACATAAAATCAATTAAATTACGTACAGTAACATAATGGGGCAAACGTGTGTACCCAGTCCACTGCACTGTATAACACCTTTATTACATGCACGTCATGTCGCCATTCGTCGCGTCAGTCGTATTTAATTAAGTAGAGAATAATGTTTATTTAATTGTTCCTATATGTACAAGTAACTCTTCTTTGAGTTAGACCTGGACAAACCAAATAGTTTTAGTGCAAAGGTGCAATTGTTCCGTTGCAGATTTTGCACTCTTATACACAATGACAACTTTGTGTCGAAACTTATTTATTGTGTGCATAAGTCTGCTACTAAACACTGAGCTCTCCAGAGCTGTGCCTGGAGGAAGGTCGTCATCACCCAGAAGATTTATCAAAGCAAATCTCACCGCTCTGCCATCATGGGTCACAGACGCGCACATCGCCGACCTTTTATTTCGGAACTCGAGTTATCTTGATGTCACTGGCTTACCAATCCCAGATGTGTCTTGGGTGCAAAAAAGTATGAAAATTATTTTTTTAAACTTTTCAGTTTATCGCGTTAAATGAAAAAATTATTTTAAAAAAACTTTAATTTATTTACAGCCTGGCCAATCCCTACTTCAGTCAAGTATGAAGCAAAAGCTAAAGAACTGATTGCAAAAGTGAACCAAACAAGAATGCGAGATTTTGTAGCAGCGTATTCAACCTACTGGAACCGTTTGGCCGGAAATGCCCTGGGCAGGGATGCCATGTACTGGATCTATTCCGGTCTTGTCTCACCTCTTCTGAAGAATTACAAGCAGGGCAAGGCCACTGTGATTGAGTACGAGCCAATTGGGGGTTTTAAGGATGAGTGGCATCAGCAGAAGACTGTCATCGCTAGAATTGAGGGAAGTGACCCAGTATTGAAAAATGAAATTGTCATCATAGGGGCACACGCGGACTCTGTGAGCGTTCATGATACTCCCTGTCTCACCGAAGAGTGCTTCACGCGAAAGGCACCCGGCGCTGACGATAACGCGAGTGGCTCCAGTGTGGTGCTGGAAGCTATCAGGATTCTAGTGGAGAGTGGATTTGTGCCCAAACGGACAATTGAATTTCACTGGTACTGTTAGAGAATTCGAGAATAATGTTGAGCCGAGTATGGCATAAGTAGAAAGCTAAAATACATTTGTATTATAAATGGTCTGTGCGGCGGAGTGGCCTCCGCCGGCCGGTTCGCAGTCCACGGGTTCGATTCGAGGCACGGACTATAACTTTTATAAGACTGTATGGCTTTCTTTGGGTTTGCATTGCCCAGTAATGATTTTTTAATGAACTAATTTTAACAGGTACGCTGCTGAAGAATATGGCATCAGAGGGTCATTGGTTGTGGCCGGAAATTATAACCAAAAGAAGGAAAACGTCGTTGGAATGTTATGCTTTGATGTGGCAGGCTATGCACCGACTCCAAAGTTGGCGGAAACAGTGGCCATCCAAGGTTTCGATGTGCATCCAGATCTCACCAAATTTGTTAAGATTTTGGTAGAAAAGTATTTGAATATTAAGTGGATTGACAAAAGCATTTGTCCCTGGTGCTACTCGGATTACGTCAGCTGGACATATAATGGATATCCCTCAGCTTTTCCATATGAAACTGAGATCACGCCGTATATACACTCAAGATTCGACACGATTGAAACCATGAACTTTGATTACCTCAAAGAATTCGCGAAACTGGCTGTAGCATATCTTGTGGAATATGCAGAACCATCGAAATAAAGATAATACTATGGTTAGGAACATTAAATTAAATGATTTCATTTCATATTGTATTGTCCAATTAACTTGGTAGAATCTGTTCATTAAATCTGTGGCGTAATCATTTTTTACTCCGAGATTTATTTGAAATGGGATTGTTATAGTGTAGAAACAAAAAATATTCATCATAAGCATGAAGTAAATATTTACGTTTTTGTTTGCGAAATAATGCACAAATTTGCAAAAGGCATAAAACGAGTATTTCATTAATTTTAATATTTGGAGAAAAACGGAAATCAAAGTTTTTTCAAGGATTGTTTCACAAACTACACCAATTAACTTATTTTTAACTGCTTGAAGTCAAGTTAGTCACTTCAGTAAGAACTATTTTAAATTTGAATAATTTTATTCCGTCAGTTTACAACAGTATAATGAATTAAATTGCTTTCTGGACTGAATACAACTCATTCAATCTTTAATAAACAGTTTGAGCGTATAATGTTGATGATACATAGTTTTACGCTTAAAATTCCCAACATACCAGCTAAATTACTCTTCTTGCATTAGGTAAAGACGCAAAGACGCATTATACCGGTTTCGAGATCCTTTTATCATAAAAAAGTAACAAAGTAAACATTGTTTCAGAAGTATGTTAATTGTATCATTTACAAAGAATTTGAGCATCAAAATATGATGTTTCATCCGTAATTTGAATGAAATAAAATAACACAAATTTATTCCAAACCAACTCCAAACTTCAGTTGTATATGGGTTGTAGAATATTTTGTTTTTTAATTATAAATATGAAGAAAAGGGACGATTTTATATTGTCAGACAGATAACCCAGGTTCATCGACAATTGCAAGTAAAAAACAAAATTCCCAGACTATGACTAATTTTGACGTCTCTAATGAAAATACACATGGAGTGTTGTATATTTAAGCAATAGGTTTATCTTTTGTAGATCATCAATGCCAGTGTTATTATCTAACCATTATGCATTAGGTGTAAATTAAAATAATTTTCAAAATGCGGTATTTATTAATTTTTTGGTCAGATTAACAATTTATAAGCCCGAGTGTTAGATTGCCGTGATTGTTTTTAAGGTCAACTGATTTTCATTCGAGAAGCGGAATCTTATCTAAAATTTGATATAACAATCACAAATGAATTTTGACGATATCAACTATTTATTTGCCACAACCATTGCTATGTATATCTGCTCATTAAAGTAAATTTATGCGACTTAAGATTTTAAATGCACTGAAAGCTGAGACTTGCGAATGTAAGAACGGTACAGCGAAATATTACTTACAATTTATATCATGATTTTAATGCAATACAATATTAAATAAATCATATATTTTCGTCAATTCGGAAATCCCAACTATTGTGAAATAATTTACCAAAGCTGGTCCAAACATCAGAAAATATTTTAATGTCTATTACAGATTATTATTCATTTGGAGGCAAGAGAGTACGCTAAGGATCAACGCATTTCTTCGTTTTGACGTTTCCCATAAAACCATTTTTATTATAATGAGATATTCCCTTCCTCATCATTAAATGTTTCTTGAACCTCGCTCATATTTACCTACACTAAGAATTTTGATTGAAATAATTTTGTGCTGAAGATTGAAATAAATACTTTCAGAAATTGCGATTGCTTAAGTCAATCTCGGTAAATTTCCCAAAGTTTTCGATGATTGCATTAAATATGTTAAAATGGTTCTAATTACGTACAATAATTCATTTCAGCTATGTGCAACGCACTGAAATTATTAAAGAGCTTTCCAGACGTTTTCTGAAAATGCGTAAGCAACAGCGTCAAACTTTCATTCAAGTTGCGATTGATGGAATGTGCAGACAAGAAATTTGGTTCTCTTTCAATTTTTAAAAATGTCGCAAATCAAAACTCTATCTCTATTACAAAAGGCGAATAAATATCTTCTCAGTTCAAAACTTTTCCGGTTATTTTTTGGAATTTTACCGGTGCTACTAATTGTCATTGTAGGTGTATTGAGTATACCCTTTCTAATATTTCGCCAGATTGTCAAACTACTCGCGAAAGTACTTCGTCCAGACCTTGGAGAAATTCTAAATGCACAAAGTAGCATTCATGTCACTGATTTATTCAGTAGACAACCACCCAGAAACAATATCGTTAGTTCGATTACAATGGTTAAAAATATGCCGTTGGAGGAACTGAGAAAAGACGTTTGGGACAAGTGGATTCGTGCAATTAACACCAGCAATGGTCAACTCCTCTACCCAAAATTCCAGCAATATCCAGTTCGCTGGTGGGGCTTCACCTTTTACAAACACGCGTTTGACACATTTTCTCTCGACAATCATATTTTCCTTCACGACAAGAAACCAACCACCGAGGAGGATCTTCTTGAGCTTTCAGAAAAACTGTTGAATTCTCCTTTCACTGATAAAAGAAGTCTCTGGGAACTGCACCTTGTGCATAACTACGTAAACCCAAAAATTTCACCGGAGCCAGAAATGTCCATCTTGATCTTTAAAGTTCACCACAGCCTGGCGGATGGTTTCAGTATCATCAAAGCATTTATGGAAGGACTGTGCGGATGTAACCTGAGTGACATTAAGCTGCCAAAACCAAAAAAACTCAATAGATCTCGATGGGACAAAATTAGATTTCTCTTGAGCAGTCCATTCTGTGCGATGTGGGAAATGGCTGGAATTGCTGTAACAAGATTTAGATCGAACCCATTTTTGGTTCCTGATGAGAAGAAAACCTGGCACCAGTACATTGCTAAGTCGGATCTGATCCCTATTGAGAACATGTTTGAAACAAAAGATAAGTTGGGTGTTTCCTTTACAAGCGTCTTAGTGTCCTCTATTTCGGCGGCGATCACGAAAACAATCAAGATTAAGAATAAGCTGGGAGAACTGGATGCCACCAGTGATGATTTCATGCTATTCTTCAGCGTTCTACCAGTACCGGGTCACAACAAAACACTGACCAACCATGCGTAAAAAAAATGCCTAAATTTCCAATTCCTGCTAGTCTTTGACTTTATTAAATTAAACTATAATGTGATTTTTTATAGAACGGGAAACATGTTTGACATTCCAATAAGTGAATTCAAAAATCCAATTGAACGTCTTCAAATCTGTGAGCAATCTTTAGAAAGATCCCGGTCATCAGTAGTGCCATACATGACATGGTACTACGGTGGAATTTTCGGTCGGTTGATTGCTCCACTTGCTAATAAACTAACTAGGAACAAATTCGCTGCATCAGGTAGCTATTTATAAGTTACGATATTTTATATTATTATAAGATTGCCAAGCCATCAAACTCAAAAATTACTTTTAGGTTTGAGCAACTTCCCTGGTTTCTGCGTGCCAGTTGAATACAACGGTAGGAAATGCGTTGCAAATGATTTCATTGCGGGAGCTCTTAGAGGAAATGCTGGTAATCACAATATGTTTTATTATTACTTCGTTTTTAAATTACTTTTTGAGTGAACTGATAGGAAAATCAAAATTAATTTTTAAAATGCAGGAATCGGGCTAATGGTGCTTCGCTATGATGAACATCTTCGAATATGTGCGTCAGCCGAGAAGGCACTAATGACGAGGGAAGATCTTCAGGATTTTCTTAAATACGTCTCTGAAGAGATTGAAATTCTGCATGGAAAAGCCAAAGTACATGCTTAAATTAATAGTGAAATGTACATGAGAATAAATATTTTAGTAGCCTTAAAAAGTTTGGAAATATCTTAAGAATATAATGTATGATGCTCTTAATGCAGAAATATCTTGTCTCTCTGTTTTTGTATGTATAGCAGACCAAAGCTAGCTGCATAAACAGTATTAATAAATATTAACAATGTTAAGATAGCAAACGTAATTTAAATGAATGAATTTTGAATGAATTTCATTTTTGTCTTCTCAATAACATATTGAAATAATACAAGCCAAAATTGCCAGGGATGTGATGAACTGACATTCGTTTCTAATAAAAAGTTATAAAAAATGTCTACCTAACATGACTCTGACTGAAACAAATATTTAAGTACAAATTTTAATTTCTTTACAAATAGCATGAAAAGAGTGTCCAACTCTTGTGAAACATTGCCTTGCTTTCTCCACACGGCAGTAGAGGAGCACCATGTAACAAGGAACAAAATGTTACATTTTACATTTTTGAGCACTTTTTATTTATACGAGTTATTGAAACCAGTCCTTCAATAATAATACAACATCTAAACCGACATATATTACAATTAAGGGCACCGAACAAGGTTAGGCTAAAACTAAAACTACCTGTTCGTTTATTAAATACGTCGTCCCGTAATTAATGTCAAAACGCTGTACAACCATATCAAATATTGCATTTCCCAAATTAATACATAATTTTTAAAAAACGCCATAATTAATGGTTGAATAATGTCTCTATAATAAAATCAGCTGGTAGTTTACAGGTGCTTCAAATGTTTCGAGTTTGGGATATTTTGTAATAATGTTGGCCGCTTTTTTTAAACTAGAAGTTTATCTGTTTGGAGATCACCATTCTGGCTATCGATATATCCATCATCAATGCAATGGTGGTGGTGTAGTAAATTCCACTAATGACTAACTCAACTTGTACATACATGGTTAACTATTGAACGTATTCATTAGAATTATATCACTCAAGCTGGATACTGGGTATTATTTGCTTTATAGATGATAGTGTCACAGTCCTTCACATTTTACGTACAATACAAAAACTATGTACTTTAAAATGACTCATTTTATAATTTCCAGTAATTACTACAACTTCACTACCGATCACAAAACACAAATTTTTCATACCCTAATTGTATTGTTATCGAATAGCGCAGTATATAAAACTAAAAAGACGTCGAGGTATGAAAGTATGGGAATTTATTTGAGATTTTTATGAAATTGCTAAACTAGACTTTTAAAAGGCACCCTTCTTACACATACGTAATATAATTAAAATTAAATACCTATAATTAAAAATAGCATCGGATTATTGCTGGTATTTATATCAGCCTTAAAATTACACTGGGTTGGTTGATATAAGATATTATTTGCAGCAAATAATTTGCTCCACAATTTCCAAATGCGAACATTAATTTCGTTACAGAAACTTTAAGCATTAATTTGATTTTGATTACGTAGAAAACATGGTGTTGCACCAGTTACACTGCCTGGCAAATACTCAGTGAATAGTAATGGGGAATGTCTAGTTTGATAAAAATTCAGTTTATTAGCAAGATTCCTGTTTCTTTATAGCATGCATTTGATTGTCCAAAAATTTAACGCGTCCAGATTAAATATGTGTGAGTGCTTGGCCTGAATTTCATTGCAACTACACAATTTAGTTAAGAGATAATGGTTCACATCCAATTCGATGGGTACTTTATCGTTGTGAGAATGAGATCCATCGTTAGTAGGTGTTTCCGATATAAAATCCTGTTTAAACGATATTGTCTCCGGTCAAAAAAATAATCCAATTACTTTTCTTAGACAATATTTTAAAGCGTCTGGAATGGCTATATGGTTTGCTTCAAAGCTTGGCCTGTCTTTGATTTTCTAGGTTATGTTTACATTAGCATGTAAATCCGTGTGTGTTTTAATAGTGCGTAGAGAGAATAGTTATTTTCATTTGAGCTTTGTCCTTTCGTTTTGAAAGGAAGCAGTCATGGAGTTCTCCTCAGATTCCGACAGTGATACAATTGATTCCCGTCAAATTTTAATACCAAAGCGACGTGTACAGTGGCAGACAGTTAAAGTTACTGAAGACGAAATCAAAAGTGACTGGAAAATTGAGACTACATTCTACAAATTACAACAAGGGATCGAAGGTCACAAACTATTATTGTGCGTACGCTTATTTAGCTTGTTGCGCAAAACTCCGTAAAGTAGAATTATTAAACGGGGTTGTCGCCTATGAAAGAAACTATTCTGACCATTCGAATCATAGACAATTTCAGTTTGGTTTAACCAATGAACAGAAGCAAGTGGTAAATGGTTGCATTACAAGCTTACTGGAAAATTGAGACAATAAATTACAACAAGGGATCAAAGGTCACAAACTATTATTGTGCGTACGCTTATTTAGCTTGTTGCGCAAAACACAAAAGGCTTCGGCCCGAAAAGCATTCTCAAGCATTACTTTATGATTGATTATTGTACTATTATTGATTATTATACAGTATACTACACTCCATTCCAATTTGTAAATACTAATTAAGAGAAATAATTTGATTAAATGTTTTGATCGGAGACGATATCGTTAAAACAGGATTTTATATCGGAAACACCTACTAACGATGGATCTCATTCTCACAACGATAAAGTACCCATAGAATAGGATAAAATATAGCATGCCTTTTTTTATTTGTGTCGTTTAGAGAGAGAGCCTGTGTTAAGACTCAGACTGACTTCCACCATAACAATTCCGGTGTATTTGAAAGCATTGTAGAGAATACTTTTCTGCATACAAATGACCTGGTAAAACTTCATTTTAAATGAATGCATACTTCAGCAAGTGGTCATAAATCTTTATATATCTTCTTTGCTTGAAAAGGTATTTTCCACAGAATAAATTGGTGTTTCAAGGAAAGCAAAAAGAAATATTTAACGTTTGCTTAGCACTCTGAACGCGTAGTATGGAAACACTTTTTAATATCTTCCTCATACAAAGTTCAGAGATAACCATCGTTATTCTTATTAACCCTAGACTATACAAGCACAGCAATTGTAATTTGCGTGTATATTGCTGGGATTCTCTCCACTTCTATAAAATTGAGAATGGATATAGTGCAGGATGTCAGTACGATGGGAAAATAGGAGTCTCTTGTTTTCTTAATACTTGGCTAACCGGAACAAGTCTGCTCCATTTGCGCTCTGAAGAGAATGGAGACCGGACTGGAAGTGGAGGAAAGTCTCCTTGTGAAGAGAAATGAATGAATTCAATTCATACAAGTATCTAAAATAGCTTTCGTTGCATTCTAAGTTGCAAACGCCCACTTCTCCGACACAATAGACCAAAGTTGAAAGGACGGAATTGTCTCCAAAAAACTGACTACTGATGTCGTCCTTTTTCTCTGATCTTTCAAAAGTGTACGGAAGACACTTTGCTACTAGTCATTTGCTACTCACTCCAAATTCATCGAGTGACTCGTTTCTTGTACGGGAAAAATGGAAAAGCAAGTGTTAGCGAATTTCAAAAAGTAAAACTTTCCTCTCTTGTCGCCGTCCCTTAAGTTGTCGATTAGAATTCTATCCAGAGGAAGAAATTCCACTTCTTACTTTCGGGCGACATAAGAGAAAAATTGAACGGAATAACTACTGTATAAATATCTGTTAAAATGACATCTATTCATATGTACGAAAATTACAGTGAAAAGATATCAAAGGAAAAATGGGTCCATTACGGAACGTTTTGTACGCAAATACGTTATATCCAACGTTCTATTTAATGCAGGGGTATATTTCGCTCACCACCTTCAAGCTTTCATTAAGAAATCATTTTTTACAGGAACAGTCCCTTGACACCATTGTTGGGAGACAGTGTGTGAGACACACTCATCTTACTTTACGACGATGACAAATAATTGCTAATTGCGAGATACAGAATTGAGACAGCTATCCCTGAACATTAAGTGTCTTACTCGTCTTCTTCAACTTCATTCATTACTATCTCCAGTTTAAT
Organism: Cyphoderus albinus; assembly: GCA_021029165.1. NCBI lineage: Eukaryota > Metazoa > Arthropoda > Collembola > Entomobryomorpha > Paronellidae > Cyphoderus > Cyphoderus albinus. The sequence goes on along the minus strand of VYYJ01000390.1, from coordinate 43,481 downwards.
TTTGAAGTATATGCACAGAACATGGTGCGTATTTTTATTACATATGTGTAGGTGCCTTGGTGCCTGTGAGCTTATGAAAGGCAGACTACAAGAGACTGAAAAATGTGTCTGAAATTATATAAAAAGAGCAGAGCATGAAATTCAATAGAGGGTTGTTGCACACATTCTTTTGGTGATGCCAATACAATGAATCGGTTCTTATTCACTCGATATAAATAGAATGCCTCGTCGTAGCAAAGCAAGTTTTCTCTTATTTTTCTTTAGAATTGGCCAGTCACATTTTTATAATGCTTTATTATAATAATATAAAGAACGCGGCACTTCTCTATAGGATCCAACTCTTTTCCCTTTGTGCATACGACTTATGGCACATAAATAAGAAGTTGTGAGAATGTTATATACTTTCTTTATTCGCAAAGTTAGCTCGGAATTGATAAACTTAGTTGGTTACTTTTTGTGTCTCCGTTGTTGCCGCAGCATGCCACATTCTGCAAAGTGGAATGCCAAGCGAAGACATATAGGGTCACGAACATCTCACACTGAGGAGAAAGGTGGATTTGGCCTGCGTCTTCTCTTTCCTCTCTGGATGGATGGAGTCGCACTCTCAAGAAACAGCGAGTAAGATGTTCACAGACAATTCGATACGGAGTGGACTTTCTTCTTTCCTTTTCCTTTCGCTGAGATATTTGCTGAATCCAGAAAATTCTTTTTCCATCTCTTTCCCTCTTTCACTTACCTCTCCATTCCACTTCATCTCATAGGTGGGTAGAACATGAAAGTAAGATTGTGCTGTTAGCCTGTGAAAATCACATATATTTAGGGTGAGTGTCAGCAAAGAAGAATAAAGAAGGAAAACCCGGTGATACTTGAGCCATAAATACGATGATAGAAAGGAAAACTGATGAGGATAAGTAGGAAGAAAAAATAGGAGCTTGACTTGCTTGTTCCTATGCTTTGTCATCGCGTGCTTCGAAAGTACCATGATATTGTATTTGAAAATAAACAAGATAACAACTTTGTCCGTTTCCATACAATGATTCGTTTGGTTGCCGAATCTAGCTGCAGAAATAGATTTAAAATCCGATTGGACAGCAACCTTTCGCATTCCGTACCCTAGCTGCCATAGAAGTTCTTCAATTAATTATGGCTCCCTCACTCAAAATGGTAAGGCCCAGGCTCTCACTCTCTTCCGCTGTGAATGTCGATATCCACAAGTAGAAACTAGAGGAATGTAGCTTTAAAACAGCGGGTGCTTTTTTGCTACTCGGTTCACTTTATGAACATTAAACGTAATAATGCGATAAAATTCCTACCACGGCAACTTAGTTGACATAATCATTTTAAGAAAAGATTCCCGGGATATTGCAGAAAATGCTGATCAGCGTATCTTCGGAAAGTAAGAATCGCTTTGGAACAATGGTTTTTTACTTAGCATCCTTCTTCCACCCATGTTATCTAAACATCTAGACTTTTGATAGGTATGACGAGGTTACCAGTTCAGAAATGCTGCTGTTTTAATCCTATTTAACGTCTCACTGAAAATCATTTATAGATCAAGTATCGACAGAAACCCATACTGTGAAAATAGTTCCCATATCTTTCTAGAAGTTAAGAGGGTGTTATCTTTCGCACAACAGCACGAAATCCATTTCTGGAAGCATCACAAAAAACCAGACTTGTCCATTTGAAAAATGTGAAAAGGATGCCTTTACGTCAGTAGGTTTCCATTTTTCGGCACAGGACGTAATAATAGTTTCAAAAGTCGTTATTGAAGTGTTGGCGTCGCCGTTCCGCTGCTTGAAAATAGAAAAAGTTACTCCAAACTTTAAAGCTTCATTTTTTTCTGTGTAAAGAAAATATTCTATTGAGAATCATTGGAATTAGTAAAGTTGATTTTTGCAAAGTCTTGCTGTAGGACATTGTCGCAGTACTATAAAAATAATCATATAACAATCATATAACGTACATTTAGCAAGGTTATCACAATGTTGAATTTAAGTAGCAGGAAACAAGGTACTGATAAAGCTTACTCACATTAAGAAAAAGCTCATTGATTGGACCCGTTCAACAATGATTATTGGAGTGCTTTAGATTGGCTTAAATTGACCTATTGCGCACGGATGAGTGAGAGATGAGCGCAATATGGGAACATTGAACTGCAGCAGTACAATCAAATCGACAACATCATCATAATTTTATTCACGTCGTCTTGAAGACCTCAGCCTTCCTTCTTTTGCTCGCAGCATTTTAATAATATTATTGAGGAGTGACGGGTTGAAGAAGGGACACAGAAAGTGAGAAAGAGTGAGAAAGTGAAACGTTTCTGAGCTCAGTCAGATATGTTCCAACTATACTACCGCCACTCAACAGCTTTACAACTTCGATTCGTCTAATCTGTGAATTATGTTTGATAAGTCTAAAAGTTCTCTATAATTCGCTAGCTCTCTACATCATCACGACGCAAAAGGATACATAGAGAGGCAGCTGTAATCAATGCACTAGCTGTAATAAAGGATGCATTGAACCATGCCTATCCTGTATTTTATTTTATTCAATAAACGAAAAACGGATCGTATAATGTTCGACAGTGTAGATTACCCCATAACACTGCTTCAGCTTTCCCTACATTTATGTTAGCCAATTTACGAAGAATCTACCCAACAATCCCCACTGAACATGGCTGTATAATACAAGCTGTTCATTTACCTTGCCTTCATCACACGCCTTTTTATCGTATATCATGTATAATTTCAACTTTCTGCTCTATTTAATAATGTAAACAGAGATATATCTCCACGAGACATCTCTTGTATAGCGCTGCGCTGGCATTTAGCTCTTTTTATAAGGGCATGCACATCGCACATCATGAGGGTTTTCGTTCAACTTTCTTCACAAGCCGGTAATGCTTAAAGTGCATGAGACAAGGAAAAGTTGTTGCCTCTACTTACACTAGTCACTTTTTCTCCATGATTGAGCCAAGTTCATAATACCTAAGATTAGGGATTTTTTGCTCAATGCTCCGTGAATTATATTACCCTGTCACACTGTCTGAGGTTAGCGTCGACAATGAAGATCTAGATCCAAACGGAGTAACGCTGTCCCCAAAGTTAATTAATCAGCACCTCTGTATCTCCCTCTTCATTTTCTCAGTTTATGGGAAACCGGGAGAAAGGAATGGCAAGGGAATGGAAGGATGATATCTTATTAAAAGGAAAGTACTTAAAAGAGCGGCAGAAATACCTTTTCTGGGAATAATATTGTTGTGTGATTGTGTATTACCAAATTCCTAATATCCTGCCTTCAGGTGTTTCTTTAGAGGTATATCTTTTGGAAACTTGAGACATTTTTCTGATATTTGAAGAAACGTAGTGTTGATTATTGGCTGTCTTCATCATGTGAAGAATTATTACCCTTGACAGAACCAAGTATGGCAAGATTAATTGAAAGTGAGCAAAAGTAAATGACTAACAAGCTTCTGTGCTGTGATTGCTGATGCGTAGGTATTAAGTTACAAAAGAATGATTTTCTACGTATAAGAAGCATAAAAAGTATTAGAAAGATTTTGTACGCCTCAACTCAAACTAAATTTGAAATTTTGCGAGGATGCATTTGTGTGACTTTATGTGAAGAAAATTAAAAGGCGACATTCAGAAAACCGTAACTGTAAAATTGATATAGGACGGAGGCTGCTGCTACATTAGCTCAATGCATTAGTGTAATGACTATTTTCACACCATTTTTGGTATTCTGCCTTTTATCAAGAACACTACTATTTATTACTGCTTTTATCTCGGAAGTTGTTGAGTTGGGACAACTTCCATGTGCTTCCCCCGCCAGTACACTTTCATGCTACTGTATTTATGATAATGTATTATAGTAATTTTCATAGTTTATACGTCTTCCCTTATTTTCGTACAACAAATAAAATATGACAGTTATCTATCTCATTTCCTCAAAAAAAGTACGTATCACGAAACCACTGCGAGTTTCCTCAAGCGTAGCTACGTAATCCATTCCACCATTCCGTGATTTTTCCGTTCTCCTTTTTGAGGCGGAAAGTGTTGGAAAGACGAGCGAATTTTTTATACTAGAATAGGTGAATGACTTGTGTATGAAGAGGCGGTTTGCTGGAAACAGTTTTTCGAGATCTTAAATTCATATTAGTTTACACGTGTGTAGTGACTTTTTATAACGGTCACTCAGTTCCCCACTACATTCACTGGTGTGCATGATTGCTTTTCTAAATGTTATTATGTAATGCAATATTCGACTCCCTTCCCTCTCTTTTTTTTCTGTCAAGAAGCTCGTGGCATTTCCAAGAGTCGGAACTTGATTCTTATTCTTACGAACGATCTCCGTTTGCTTATTGTCGTGTCAGCACATTATGCGAGAAGACACACTGTCGGTTCACAGTAAATATGCTTTGCTATTTCAGTTCCCCATTAAATAACACAAATGTACATCTGACATCATTGTTCAATCCAGAATGGCAAATAACACGAATGAGTAGGTTTCTTTATCCAAGGAAAGGCGTGCAGGATTCTAAATTGCATGTTTACAAACGTAGTCCTCGAGTGACTCAATGTTTTTTAACTTCTTCTTTCATCCTGTAAGTACACACACGGACGTTTGCTTGCTTAACTTGCAAATGGTTGCCTGGGTTCATTGTGATTTTCTTAGAGGTTATACAGTAGCAAGCTGGGTGAAAGGGAAGGACAAATACAGTTTGCCCTGCTTCCACAATATTTGTAATTTTAACGAACAATTCCTACTGAAGCATTTTTACTACTCCTGTTAGGTGCCATACCCTGACTTAGCTGATTTTGTGAAGAAGCATATGTGCTTGACCCTGAATTTAATTAACCTTGAACAATTAAATACAAATCACGATTACACTTGACTTACATTAGAACGAATGCATGAATTCATAGCTGTCCATTAAGGGTTGACTGTAGTTTCTTTGCTTACTGGTTTCCCACGCATCGCACAAGAAAAACTCACCAAAACAAGTATATTATTATGATGTATAATCGTTTCAGAAAAGAGAAGCGACTAATTTAGGTACAATACCATAGTAAGTTCTTGTATCAGCAGGAAACTTGAAAGTAGTAGAAAGTAGAAAGTCAAGCTTCATCTCATGTTTCAGTTTATGAATGGGTTCCGTCTTGTCCACAGAAAATGTGGTTAGTCAGATTAAGTGTAGAAGCACAATTTTATGAGTTGAGTTGAGATCTAAGCTTGTAAATAAAACACATTAATGCTAGTCTTTCAAGTAACTTGTTATAAATGACTTGTTAGACTCGACATTTTTTATGAAACTGCATCCAGCCAACGGTCTACATAATACATTCAACAGGGATAATTTTGGCTTTCAAGTGTAGGAGGATCAAAATAGTTCTACATTCGTGCAATGTAATGTGAGTGGAAAAGAGTCTGTGATGTTGACCTACTTTCGTAAAAGATGAAATTCTCCCCAGCCTCTTGTAATTTCAACCCATTGGATTCTCTTTCCAATCTTTAGAGTCCTTCCATGTCCTTTGTTTTAACCATTACTTTTTCCAGTTTTCAGGCACTTAGAAAGTCCAATATTTACTCGTTCCCCACTGATTTACAGAATCGGTAAAATGAGTGCGGTCTGCCTCATTCTTTATCTAAATTTAGGGTTTATGATTCAGGAAGATAATGCAAATTTTTTAAGGGCTGGATGAAACTATGCTTCATTTATATCCGCTGAATTATGGATATTTCGTGGTCAGCACAGCCGCAGGAAAATCAGTCACGTCCTGGAACAGAAATTCGCATATTTTCGCTCTTACAAGAAATCGAGAGAATGGAGTAGTCCACTGCTACACACAAACACTTTGCTTTTAAAACGAGGTTAAGAATTTAAGTTACAAACTGGCCTAGGCGCCAGGTAAATAATTAAGTTATGCCACACCATCATTCACGTTTTGTTTCTCCTTTAAACAAAGTAACGGTACAATCTTAGCAGTTGGACCCAAGTGTTTGCCGTTTAGTGTGACGGAAACAGTTCCGTGCTTGCTTTCTTACTACGGTTGAGAAATCCGAGGTGTTTGAATAAATCCACATAAAGGTTAGTTATTTTAAGCTATTTACGGATGCGCTAGTAGCATCTGCGGCAAAAGCAAGAAAGTGCCAGGACTCGAAGATCTCATGCATATTTAACTTAATAAAAAGACTTTTCATTCCCACATGCTACGAAGACACGTACAACAATTTTATAAATACTCTCGATCAGTACGCCTATTTATATTCACAAGTCCAAAATTCCACATTCTTACTTCAAAAGGCAGCCATCGTTTGATACAGCGCACTTTTCGTGGGACCGTCTAAGTTGAGTAAAATCCAGTTCCTACCTAACTTGGTTACGTGTCTTTGTAGATTCCAACGGAGTGCCAAACATTCTTTTCTAAACTCCAGCCAGACGAAGTTTTGGATACAACTGGAATTTACACCTTCAGTATAAACTTTTACACTTGGATGAATGAGAGGCCCCAATGAAGATTTTACTTAGAGATGAACGTTTTCACCCATGTTGCTTCACATGCAGCAGTCCTCTTTACTTCACACTATTTCATAAATATGCCGTTTGCACAATTTTTTGGCATTGTAGCGATCTGAACGTATCATGTTGGCGAAGGTAGTTTGCCAAATTGCTTATATTTCAAATACGAATCTTCATTTTCTGATTACAAGTGGTTCGATTGTCGCATCTTAGCTATTCGATGTTTTCGTGTCTAAAATTAATTAAAGTTTTGCTGGAGTCTCAGAAAGATAAGAAACAATGCACAGACGACATCATTCAATTAACTTCACATATATGCGCCTGAAAACGGTCTGTTAAAAAATAAATGGGACACTGTAAACCATTTAAGTATAAATTGCAAAATCTGTCATTCTATTATTTAGTGTAAGTTGCTCGCGTAACAGTTTGAAAACGGCCAAAGTTGGAATAAAATAGAATTCTGAATAAATACGACTTTTGCAGAAAAATACAAATTGGTTCTGGGGGCGTCGGACAGTTTCCAAGATTCCCTATTGAGTATATTCATCATCATCATGCATATTTTATGTCTTTGCACGACTTCCCTACGCCTGTATTCATAGTTGCTTGGGGAATCAGGTTCAGAATTTCAGAGAAAGAAATTAGTATATCAATTCTTACTCATATTATATTTCTCGGAATCCGGAGACTGTGAAAAAAGCACCAATTGTAGATCTCTTGTGTAAAATCAACCACATATGAGTGATTATAATTGTACTCTGGTATCACCAGTGGTGACTCGGGGGATTGTTACCACGGTCGGTAATTGGATTTCAGTTATTAGATATTCAATATTATTATTCAAAAGTAAAGCAGAATGTTTCGGCCGTGTTAAGTATATTATGGTTGACGGAATATAAATATATGCATATATATAGAAATGGACAAGTTAGTAAAACACATATTTCATTTGAAACCGATTTTAACAGAATATAAGAATTATGATATTCCGTTGTCAGACAACCTGTATAAATTAACTTTTCTAATAATTCTTGATGAGTATTCCTTAGGATCTCTTCCGTACTCGAGGTATTTGACCCGTTATCAGCTAAAATTATCAATGATTGCAAATATGACAACTTTAGTGTAGATGTATAAGAATTGAAGCAAATGTCAACTACTAAGCAGAATTGGTCGTAACATATTATAAAATTTTCAATTTTCACTAAGGTCCATGTTGCTTCGACCGATGGAGAAGTACTCTTTTAATTAAATGGGTTAAGTTGCATCAACGGATCTAATTTATTCAGTTGATGAAGTGAAATTATTAATGTTATGTAACGGTTTTAACAATTGATGGAAACAAAATCTTACACATCTCCTGTTTCCACAATGTCAAACCCAATGTTAACATTTTTTATCAGTTGTGGTGGTTGGGAAGGTGAGACTTTTTACATTTAAAGTAGAGCTTTGCATAAGCAAATTTTCATTTCAGTTCAAGTAGAGAGATTGTAAAATCCTTGAGAAAAGTTTATATAAAGGAGAAGGTTTAGTTTTGGGAAAATTCAAATTGACAAGTGGTATAGTGATGTTTGGAAAGCTCCATCGTTGTTCAGCAACTGTCACCTTGTAAAATGTGTGGGATTCCCAGTGAGAATTGCAGTTGTCAGGAAGGAAGCGGAACTGGCACATACATACCATAAACGCAATATCCAGAATTGGCACAGGATTTCCCTTTTAAAAGAGTTGTTTGTAAAACAGTAACTACTATTTTGTAGTGCGGTTTTTGGTGAAGCTATTATTTCCGTGCCGTACTCACCCAACCGCTTGTCGTTACTTCTCCAAGGCTAACGTTGCAATGTTAATGTCGTTCACATATACCTTTCGGAGCAAGGGAAAGTATGACTTATCCTATCCTGTCAAATGAAATTTGTCTACGAAAATGTACAACAACGCTGCCACCACCAACGCCCCCACCATCACCGCCGGTTTAGCTAACCAAGCACGACAAGACATGCATCGATGCCATAAGAAGAAAAGGAGAATAATAGTGGCAAGACCATTTATTCATGGGAAGAGCACTCGCGGGGAAAAGAATAAATGTACAGTCTCGTTATTTACGAACACTCGTTTTCGTTTCATACAAAAATTGTCTTTATAAATGGCACAATGTAGGCTGCATACTTGGCCTCTTATTAATCTCAAGTACAGAGCATAGAGTTGACTTTATTTGGTAGAAATTTATCATCCCTTTTACTTGCCTCTTTCTTATTTCCAACGTTCCACATTCATTGTGCTCCACGATAGCCCCCAAAAACTATTTTTCTATGATGTGGAAAGCAGCGTGAGTTTCTTCTTTTTCTTAGAGCCCTCCTTCCGCTGTGTTCTTTTACCTCTACTGAGCCAGGCGACAAGTTTAACAATAATGAAATAGGAAAGTGGCAACGTTATTGCCACTCCGTCAGAAACATAAATGAACCCAATTCCCATTTACATTATTGTTCCTTCCAACTGTCTGTCTGCTGCTACAAGATCTTTGGAAATTATTCTTTTAATATAGAGATTCTCTACTGCCTCCTATGCAGAAATTTGCGACACATCTTATTTACGACACTGTGGTTATTGGACTGTTGAATCTGCACATACGTTCAAGGATTGCAATTTCAGCTTGCTTTCACTCATGTCGATAACGCATAGTACATTACATGCATACATACATATCTACATTCACTTTTTTCCCATCGTATCTTCCTCGAATTCCCATTGCAGAGTAAAATTCAGTTTGCGTTTCATTGCCGACTACACTTCTTCGTTCATGCAACGTGTTCAATGGATTCATACCACTTCACAAAGATACGTCCATCGGTCTACTGAACATTTGCTCTTTGGAATGGATACTGGGGCCAAGCTCATTGTCTTGTCTTGAGTGGGAAAAAATGCAGCACAACCGAAATTACACAAATACATTATACACTATAATGTATCATTTATTAATAAGTTTTACACTTAACTGTTAACGAGGCTAACTAAAGTTATGCGATTACTTTGGAAGTAGAATTTCTACCCCATTTGCACTCATAAGTCCTCATTGTTTTGTCACCTCAGCCGTTTCCCTGTGGAAATTACATAAATTGTCTAGTATGCTCAGTAAATGAAACATACTACCATAGAACTCGTACAGTACGTGCACTAGATACATTTATTGCCACATTATGCAGCCTAACAAAAACTGCTGATAAATAGCTGTTCCTCATAAACTAACAGAGGGTAAATTGTCGACCATTGAAGCTTTCTCATAATGTTTTCTCTCATAAAACATAATTCATAAAATATGGCGCATAAAACGAACTTCTTCATGAACGACATTTTTCGCAAATGATTAATACATACGTAATTAAAGTATTGCGTTACATAATTCAAAATTACATTGTTTTCATACCAAAATAAGAAACTGTTTAGCAATTAATTAGTATTATTTGTTATTACATTATGAGTTTAAAATGCATAACAACATTGTGAGAAAAAGTTCATGTAGGAATATTTACGAGAAATCTGTATAAATTTTGATTATTAAGTCGCTTTGAACGCAAGTTTTTCAATCCTTTCCGATGATTTTCACAGACTTTGCCTTTTTCAAAAAACTGTATTATATTGTTTAGGAAACCATATTATATTAGCCATTTAATGAAGTAAGAATTTCAGTGACAAAGTTCAGTCACGTTTGTCTCAGATAATATTTGATTTGAAATGAATACCTAAATGATAAAGCACTGCGATTAGTACACTAAAATACCTTTCACAATAGCAACATGATTATCATTAATTTTGTCTGGAATTGTTTGACCATCTAGAAAACCTGAGGACAGAATTGTTCAACTTACCATGAATTTGATGAAAAACTAATTTTACAGACTATGTATTACCGTAAAAGTAGGTTGTTTACTAATCTAATATATTATCAAAAACACAATGTATAGTACTTTATTGAAGCGCTAAATTGAATCAGACTTTAGTTGCAATTGTACGAACCTTTATTGCAGCACAGACGACACTAATAAATCTGCGTCAAGAAACAACAAACTTTCATAAGCTCGCATAAGTTAAACACCATGAGAATAATAGTTATTGGTAGAATTGTCAACGTGGAAAATAGAATCTGTTTAATTGAAAGTGATGTTGCCAGAAATTATGAATTTTATAAAGAAAACTGGCACAATAGACCAGTGAAACAATCAATGAAATTAAGTGAAATTTGGCCCAATTCACAAGAATTAAATTCAGTTGAAAAGAATACTTGTACATATTCAGTTCAGTGGCCTTTCAAAGTGACTTGTAGCTACGATTAAATCCAAAGCCAATCCCATATTTGTAGGGCCAGCGAAAGCTGCAATCCTATTTCTTAAGCTTTGAGTTGTAGCGTTTTTTACAGATACATTCACAGACATACGACTCTGTAAATTAATGCTGCAGTGTCACTTTTTTGACTCTTTGACTAATAGCGTATTATACTTGCCTCTGCCTGTCTTGTGGATTCAAGTAAGCGTTTTGTTATACCTGTCCTACTTTTCACTTTATCCAGCCGGAGAAAGTTGACGACAACGAGGGGAAAGAAGGAAAATCTTCTTATAGCCTATGTGTTAAATTAGACTTTAATACTACTTGAGTATAACTTAATTTAGTTAATCATTATCACGGTATGCAAACAGTATTAATTGTATAACTATGTACGAGGAAAGTAATTGGTTTTGGCCGCACACTTTAGTTTCGTTCTGTACCGTTCTACTTTGATTTCAATGATGTAATACCATATCCTCTCTTATTTCATAAGCTGATGCATCTTTCTGTTCCACGTACTGCGCATTAGTTATTCGATAATGCTGACATTAATGAAATTATAATACCAATTAATTAGTTGTTGAGTTCTTTTGTACGTGTATCTTCTTTGTGAGATCAGTTTGAATCGTCTGAAATAGTAGTTTAGCAACTTTCACAGCCTTAGTGAGTTTTAGGTGTTAAAATGTTTATAAAGCTTCCAAACTATTCTGAAGGCAACTAGCATTATCTGCCCTTAGTTGGCTACTATAGAAGTTATGAAGTTCGCAACACTGCAGCAAACATGTTCTGTAATTACAGAAGAAAAACGAGTACAGCAAAATGTTACTAAAGAAGTAGGTTAAACTTTAGCAAGATTATGACTTAAAGGTTATTTACATAAACACAAAAACCAGAGCTTCATTATTATTATCCACGGCAATATTTGGTAACCTTTCCTTTGCAAAATGTGTGGTGTAAGATTCTGCAGTAATAACTAGCGTTAGTTGGGAATTTTGTTTCACTTACCGAATATGTGTACGTTATGGTCAAAATTATGCAACACCAACCCGGGAATATCCGGCTGACTAAAATATTCGCACACCTCGACGTTATTTTTTATAATGCATAAAATTGTAATAGTTGCTACACCTGAGATAGACTTTCAGACTTTTTCCATGCCTGTCAACAAAAACTTTTACTCAGGTTACTCATAAACACAATCAGTAATATACTTTACACCCCCTTTCTTCTGGGTTGCGTTTTTGTTATTTATCTAAAGTATGCCTTACTCATAGGATCCTACAAAGTGACATCTATCTAAAATGACGGCATTTATAATCATTTCTGATGATTCTTTCACGCCAATAAGTCACCTCCTAATCAACGTTTTCACTTTTACCGTGCTTTCACCCTAATTTCTATCATTAATTGGAACACAGTGGTCAAAGCACAAACTTGATCTGACATTTCCATTTTGCCAAGAAGCACTATTACGATTGCGAAAAGGATTCCTCTTATCTGAATGATCTCGTTGTGACTAGGCTAGAGGTTAATGTCTCCTTGGTCAGATCTAGATACCAACAATTGCAACAATCGGCCAATTTTGCATTTAACTTCTAATGAGTACTTTAAACCGACTTCCTTATTTTAAAGCTTTGGCTACCGAGTAGTTGTGAGAAATGTGACTTGGTTTTTATGATAGGGGAAATTCCACTTGAATTCATTTGTACTAATTGGATGCATTATAAGTATAAATTCATTAGTAATCTTATACAATTATGTTTTATGATGTAGGATACGTTCGAGGTTGCAGAAGAGGATGGGCCCATTGGAGCAGATGGGGAAAGAACAAAAATAACTCGTAAAAAGAAACGGAGTCTTCCTCGAAGTGTTGTCAACCCGGATGGGAATTTCTATTTCTACTGGCTCATGATCCTCACATTTTGTGTTCTCTACAATCTTTGGACACTTATCGTCCGCCAGAGCTTCCCAGAGCTACAGGCAAGCAAATAATCATTCAATAAGTAGAATAAGCAAAAGTTTCTTTTCCTCAAACCATCAAAGTGCATCATGATACTGCGGGTTTTTCCTTGTTTACTCGCTCAAGTTGTAATCATCATAAATGTAAGAAAATGCAGATGTGATGGACAAAAATTCAGACAATTTAAACTTAAATATCAGATGAAATTAATTCAAAAGACACACATTTAGTTTCAATTCCACAATCTATAGAAATGTATTGGACCAAAAAATTGGAATCTTTTTGAAATCAAAAATTTGAAATTGTAATGCATTTTCTGTGAGGCAACCTGTCAATGACCACAGCGTGAATAGTAACAGCCACTAACCGCTATTGCGGGTACCCGATGACTTTTTCATAGTTCCGTAATCAGCTTTGTGGATGCATGGTACATGCAATAGACATTTACAGAGAAAATAATACATTTGAACAGACAAATTCACTCTTGTCTATATAAATTGAGAACAGTGGTTTTTACAGTTTAGTTAAAATGTGAGAAAAAGAAATTTTCACAAAATCCGTGACTGTTGATGGTACATGGTTAAACGAGTTGTACAACCGACCTCACAACAAACACACAAACAAACTTCAGGCATTGGTTTTTGTGGTTATGGTGCCGTAAAATCCGACGAAATTCCGAGTATTAACCAGGAAAATAAATATGATTGTAGGATTGGGAAATCGAGGACGGAATAGGTAAAAGTAGACTGCAGCATCCAGTGTCCACTGGGTGAACGTTTCAGAGCTTCCAGTACCATAAATGTATTAATGAAAAGAGGAAAGGACAATCGGATAAACCTTTAATTATGGTTTGGCTGACTGAACTCGGAAAATGTTCCAACAAAACGTAAACGTGGCTGCTCCTTTTTGAAACGCGATCTGTTTCCAGGCAATCTAGAATTTGGTGGTACATAATACCATAATATCCAGCAGCATTTTATGAGTCGGTTTATTTTCCATTTAGCCTCAGCATCAATTATTTATGCGAGAATGAATAAAAAATGTAAACAAATTAGCCTAATAATGATGTTGTGTCTGTTGTTTTCCTCTTTTGTAGTCTGAAGCGCGAGTATTCTGGATCATGGCCGATTCATTCAGTGACCTTGTATTTCTTCTGGATATCGCCGTCCAGTTTCGAACAGGATACCTTGAACAGGGACTCATGGTGTACAAGACCAAAAAGCTTGCGAAGCACTACATTGGCTCAAAGCCATTCTACTTTGATCTCTGTGCCCTTCTTCCTACAGACTTGTTTCAGTTGTACTACGGAACAAATCCAATGTTCAGGTATGCCAACTACTATCTGTCACTGTCACGATTTCCCTAATTGAAAGGAGGGAGTTAAATAAGCGTGAAACCTATTCTAAATATGCGGATATTCCGGTGAATCTTCTAACAGCATTCTGAAATTACTTTTCCGGCAAAAACGGCTTAATAAAAATACACAATCGTATTTTCAGGCAACAGTAGGTGTAGGTTGGAGTTGGAGCTATAGATTTGTTGCATAATGTGAGTATATAATTAATTATTTTAAAATTTAGCCGCAAATGGAGGGAAGTCTTGGAAAAGAACAAATCCACCGGGATCTCATAAATAATAAGTGTCAAAAATTAGATTACATGTTGATTTTGATGAGCATTTTCGACGATAGGGAAATATAGTTTTCATGGTAGTCTACTTTTGCTCTCTTTTGCCGGATTTGAGTTTTCAGAGAAATTGAGGAGAGTGCAGGGTTGTCTAACATGTAGTCTACATTCTGTGCACGTATTAATCAGCCCCAAGCTGTCAGACTACTTATGTATTTTACTTGCTATTTTATTTCGTATGACTTCCATTCCGTGTACTCCATGTAAAAGTAGTTTAAGAGAAAGACGGAGCCATGTGCTCACAGTTGATGTTGATAGTTTGTTGAAGGATATCCCCTGGCGTTCCTTTTTATCATACTTTTTCATGCATCTCCATATTGCTGGGATTCTTCTGCAGTTTTTACGCTTTCCACAGGTTTTGTAGTTGACTCACAAAAGAGATACTTTATTTGCCGTGGGGATACCTTCTTCTTGGCCTCAAACATGTGAAAATGGAATCGGAAAGTGAGATAGGTGGAAAGTGAAACTCTTTACATAATACGGAGAAATGATCTTAAATATGCTTTGTGGCTGTTGCCATGCTTTACCTTTATTGAATGGTGTAATGAAATGAAGTGACACATGCTACTGCCTCTATTCTTGTCAATAGCCACCAAAGAAACTTTGGTACTTTCACCAACAGATTTTCATTTTTACATTCAAACAATTCAATGTTCGACATGTGACATTCAGTTCTCATTCTCAAACACTTACATACAACTGTGCTCATAACCAATATCTTTTAGAAATGTGTAATGGAGTCTCCAAAATGACTTAAGAATCACTCTTTTCAGACTTTTAGTTATGAATCCTTGAAGTTTTTATTCCAAAGATGGTCAAATGTCCTTAGAGAATGAGAACGGCGGAAAAGGAATTCAAGGTATTTTATAACGAAACGTTAGTTAGCGCATGTGTCGTTCGTCGAACAAAGCATCGTTGTCTATGTTGTCATCTCATTACGTATTACATACGGAAGAACCATTAAAACTTGGCTGAGACGAGTCACAATAAATTTAAAAGTCGTACGTCCCTGGTGCATGAATAAACCCGTTGTAAATGCTTTTCACACATCATGCAATATTATATAGGGTTTGCCTAAAGTAAATACCAGTGTTTTTTGTAAGTGAAATTTGGATATCAATGGCATTGGGTATTTACTTACTTATAACATACCCTATAGTAGACTTTAGTAAGGGCTCTACTAGGAGGGGCAAATCAAGAAGTTAAAGTTTGTGTGTAGGTTCAAGTTTTCTCTTCCTCAATGTTACATATAAAAGCCGGAGAAAGCAGTCCATAGAAAATGCAAAGTTTAAACAAATTTCAAGGGGAAAAAGTAAGTTGTGAAGTTTAAAAGGTTATGCAAGAAATGGAAAGTGGAAAGTAGTTCTTCATTTCTTTACCGAGACATTGAAGTAACGCACGAATTAAAATTAAAGTCTGAAGAGAAAGACATTAAGTCTGTACATAGGTTAGTTATGTAAAATGAGGCAGACAGGAAACAATGAGATATTCTAAAGAAACCATTCGTGTTCTTTTGGTGTGCTCAACATGGTACGGGCGCTTCACATGAGTACATCATCCTGGGGCTGAAACTTGTATGCCACTCTCTTTTGGATGGATCAACTCCATTTCCTTCCATTCATTAAAACAGCCCTCTTTCGAGCTTGTTAACAAGCAACTTTTGTAGAAAATGAAAGGTGTGAACGAGGATAGGAGAATGAGAACTGGAACCTGTAGAAGTGGAAACAGTGATTAATTCTTACCACAGAATTGAGGTGTACCACTTTCTTCCATTTTGCATTTAGTGCAAGATTGATGCGTGGTGGTGGTTTGTCTATACTTATTTATTTATATTATGGACCCGGATTTATTTCTATCTTTGATATTTCATTTCCTCCTGCATTTTTCTCTAACGTCGCCAATTCTTGTTGAGCGACATTGTATAACAGATCCAAGTACACCTGGCATGACACAAGAATAGAATTACTTCGGAATGTAGGTTGGTTACCGTAAGGAAGTGATGGGGAATTGGAGAATATTGCATTCTTTGCCGTTCCAAGTTGTTCATTGCAACCTAAATAGTTCCAGCTTTGCAATATTGTTATGCTCACCATTGCCTTTCGATTGAAGAGGTCGTCATGAGAGCGTGTTTCACATGCACAACAACGTAACTTACAGTCGAATTCCATCAGGGAGGACGGAAAAGCTACATGAAAAGAGGAATAATGTATTGGAAAACTCATGCAATAATAATACTAATAATAATAAGAATAAATACTGCCTGCTCCTGCTCCCACAGATATAAATATTTACATTCGGCGTCGCTGCTAAATCATGATAGACTTCGAAAAATCCATTACCTAACATCATACATCCCTTTTAGTGAAATGGCAAAAAGGATAATAAAAATACATGTTCATAAGTTGAAGAAGAAGGACGGCGAAGGAACGCAATTCGCTTGTTTTGCTTTTCGGCTGGATCGGATATTACAAGATGTTCCGACTTTTGGGTGATGGCATCCTACATCGCATCAAAGGGGATACATGGCAGACGGGTAAAATGTAATGAAAAGTAATATGAAAAGTCTACGATTGCCGTGTGCTTTATTAATCATAGGTATATATACTATCTCCAGTCTACTTACCAACGAATTCCTTTCACAGTTTAACCCAAAATTAAGTTGTCTTCACATTTTACTCATGTTATTTTTGCTTTTTCCTTGTTTTCATTCTCTTTAACGTGCTTTTCTACTCGCATACGAATACGATGCATGCTGAAAGAACAAGAGCATTGATTTTGGTGGTAGATGGAAAATAATTTTTATAACAGAAAGGTACGTGTAGAGTTTAATTTTGGTTTCTTGAAAAATGACGTTTGGTTTTTTTTTTAAACGTAACGATTTCTCTCGTTCAGAATTTCAAATCGAATTAGTGCATCTAACTGATTATCCCATGTTAGATATAATTGCTCTAATACTGTATATACATTACTAATCCATATAATTCCGGGCTTGGCATTCACTTCCGCATTACATCACCAAAATTATTTCTTGCGTAACAGTACTAGCTCGGAGAAAGTAAAGGAGAAACAAATATTAGTTAGTTTACATCCTCTGAGAAAAGCGAGCAGCGTAATTTATGGTTTAGGTAGAGACTGGAAAATTCATTCCTAACTCTAAGAGTTATTACAAACAAAGCCAACAAAAATCGCGTTCCGGAATTTTCACTAAACAAATGTTCTTTCTTAAAACAAAAAAAGGTAGTACAATTTCTTTTCGTTTGCTCCGTACTGGGAGGAAGCTGGAGATGAATCACCGGGCCTATGTAAATCCGACGTCGGAACCTTGGAATTTAGTTTCACACTTTCTTCAGTTTTACGAGTGTCATTATTAGCTTTAATGCAGCTCGTAAAGATCCCACGTATTATTTATATGAGTTCTGCTCATTCCCATTTTATGGGACACGTGTGGTATATTGAAATAATTATTACCGTTTTTATTGTTTTCAGATTTCCACGGTTTCTTAAAATCTATCGAACATACAACTACTATTATATGGTAGAATCAAGAACAGTTTTCCCGAATGTCTGGCGTGTGGTAAATTTAATACACATTCTCTTGCTCCTTGCTCATTGGTTTGGATGCTTCTACTTTCTTCTGTCTGAAGCCGAGCACTTCAAAGGGCCTTGGGTGTACCCAGATCCTAAACACCCCAATAACACAGATTTCGCCCCTCTAACTCGAAAGTACCTGGGATCCCTCTACTGGTCTACACTGACGCTGACGACTATCGGTGATCTTCCCACACCTTATTCTAATTGGCAGTAAGTTTTTCCACTTTTCTAGATTACTAAATACAGTCAAATACGTATACAATTAAGAAAGTTAATAAATTCTCTGATTTCATGGAATTCCAAGCAATTTTTATATTAAACTGTGTCCGAAAATCATAGTGAGTGGAATTTATTACACGGTATTAAATACAAAAGTTCACATCATGGTACGATGGACCAGACATTTAATTTGTCGAATTAAGTATAGTCGGTCATCTCACGAATAAACTGAACATTAACTAATTGTTTGTAGCGAGGCCTCAGAATTGATTTTCAGTTTATTACTGCCTTTATTCACAACTGTGAATCTATCACATAGTGAATGGCTCGTTTCATACAGAATTATAGCAAACAACTCCAATTCTTTTAAGAGTTAGTTCATAGTGGTAATAATTTTTGTTCGAAGTACGTTTTGAAACGGTGAGATACCGATGTTTTACGCTGGAGGATGAGCAACAGTAACATTAAAGAAAACAGGTCATCGGATAAATTTTCAAGTTTAATAGCTCCTAACGGTTTTCCTCTGTAAGCCATAACACTTTTAATGCTTTCATTCTTTGGCTGTAAGCACTCTTAAATTTGTTTCCCTAATACGCTGATGATCATGAATACAACTTTATAACTTCCTCCAGAAAAATAACGAAAGCGAAATAAGCCAATCCACTGAAAAGTTTTAAACGTAGCAACTGAGTGTTCACACTTCTTGCATAATTCGAAATGTCCCTAAGTTCTCTTCATTTAACATGCAAGGCATGTTGTGCTCCTATTTCTGAAACCGACAAGGAGTTGCCTTACTTATGTGATATGATGTGTAGCAAGAAAGGAGGAGTGAAAGAGAAAGTGCCGGCTTCACTTCTCAAGTATTTGGCAATTGCAAGGAAAAAATCCGTTCCTAAAAATAAAAAGCACGAACTGAACTCTGAGAGATGCATTAAAAGAACAAATAAAAGTGTATAGCCGTCGTGTGCACATAGTTACGTTATATGAACGCATTCTTTTAAATGCACACATAAAAGCGTACCTTTTCACCACAGACAAGTACATATATAAATAATGCGAGGTATGGTCGGAAGATTAAACAAGAGGCAAGAAGAAAACACGAAAAGTAGCATGGGAAATGGGGCGTAAAGTCAAGTAAATCTTTGTGTCTTCCCTCATTCTTCTTCTTTTTCACAGTATGAGTAGACAAAGCTCTCACCTTGCGCCTTTTGCTCTCTCTCTCTCTCGTGTTTTAGTAGATTTCATACCAGATACCACTTTGCTTACCCTCCTAACTAGCAGCAAAGAGAAACATCAATGTTGATTGCTGTTAGCAGGGAACGTTGAACGTTCATACTTTCATAAGATATGCGTAATTGTTGTGCTTGTAGGCACCGCTTTATTATGCTGGCTCTTGTTAGCCGTCAATTTGCAGAAGGAACAAGAGATTTCAGGAAATTACTTGTGCAAAACAGGCAAAAATAAAGGGCAGAGTGGAATTTTGGCCTTTCTCCTAAAAATACACGGGCAAAATGTTCACGTTCTTTTATATTTTTCAAGACAAGAAAAATTACATGAAATAAGCGCCATTTGGAACACAATAGCACAACGAGATTGGTGGGAATGAAAGTGTACGAATAACAGTGTCTTGGAACGGAGCTCCATCTTATTAACTGACTGAACTCGATCGTGGAAGTGTTACCATTTTACCTCAGTCATTTTACAAAGGACAATGCTCTGTATGACACTAAAGTTCATAGAGAACATCAAGAAATGGGAGACAAAAGTCGATTACAATACAGGAGAACTGCAAAACCTGCATGCGTTTTTTCTGCTCGACAATCTAAAAGAATAATAAATGTTCCGAATATCTGTGCAACAAGCATTGGAAAGGAACGGTTATTCAACATCTAAAAATTGTTTTGTTTTGTTGATAGAGGCATTTTTATATTTGGTTGCAACTGCAACCCGAAATCATATTCTACTGTGGTTTAGGATTATGTCGCAATGTTTTAATGTTTAACAATTGAGGGTTTACTACCAGATGCATAGACACATGATTGAAAAATTTGAAATACTTAAAATACCTAGTCGGTAAAGAACTAAAGCGTTAACAAGACTTTACTGCATATTATGATGAGTGTGGTTTTTTCCGAAGAAATGAAGTCGGGATTTTTAAAACTGTATCGGCAATTTCTTATAGAAAAGGGAAAAACGTGAATGCTCCAAATCTAGTAGTTTTGGGCATTACTTGCGATCAATATACATACTTGTCATCTTGTATTGTGGCACAGTTGGAAGTAATTGCAGACAAAGCGGAAAAGAAAAGAAACGTTTTTTTTTCGATTCCAACAACATGTACATACGTCTTATGTAGAAATGTGATCGGAGTAGTTTCGTTAACTACATTGCTGCAATTCAAATTTTCCGTTACTATTAACTTACATGATGTGCTTGTTAATGAATTGGGATTTCCTGCAATTGTTGCATTCGTTTGGGCCGTCTAGTGACACCATGTTTGAGTAACATATTGCAGTCGTAGAATGTAATAGTATTTAGTGGAAGTGATGGTAAACATGATGCAAATAAATATGAGAGTGAGGAAGAGGAGAGAAAGTAAAAAATAGTAACATTTGTATGTATGGACGTATCGCATGAGTTAAACAATTGCACGCATGTTAATCTGGTAGTTAGTAAAACACAATAATAATATGATAATGTGCGAATAAGGTCGTTTGCAACCATAAAGATTACAAATATGACGGGCCTTCCCTGAATGTTGGCAGCACAACTGCTCTGTAGCAGCAGGCGGCGCCGTGTCGTATCTCAGACGCTCGAAAAAATTAATAATGTATTTCAGTTGTATATTATCGGTCTACAAATGACTTGAAACGTTTTGGGTTTCGCCAACGAAACGGGTTAAGCTTCAAAAGCTGATTTTACTATTTAAAAAAAACTAATAGCAATGCAAAATAATTACATACTACTTGTTCCAGTTTTCTTCAAACCATCTACATAAAATTTAATTCCAATTAATTTCTGATGGTATCGGTGAAATTTTTATTGGTTTGAAGTTGTCATGGCTTCGCGGTAGACTTCGGCAGACTGGACTGTTCGGTATAATCAGTCGGTGTTTCGTGGTGACTTATGCGATGTATTTGTATGAAAATCCCACTAAATCGCCATCATTATTTTTTTCGGCGAAAGAAATAAGTTTTCTGTAATACTCGCCTCGGTATGTTACTCTTTAGAGTAGGCCATGACGGTTATTTTAATATATTCTTGGAAAGCAGAGTGGAATACGAAATGGACCGTACTTTTTGTTGTTTTCAACAATGACAGTCTAAGGAATAGTGGAATTATAGTATCTTATCTTAATAATATACAAGTTTGTGAAGCCGTCAGAGAAGTTTCTACATACATGCTACTTGTCTGACGTGTGGATATAATAAATATTTACATAAGCATATTACACTTTACACAATGTGCCTTTCTCAAATACATGTGGCGTGGCATGTCTCTGTCTGTGTGACGACTGACTGGGTTACAGCGGTGGTGGGCAAGTATTAATGTGTGTTTAAGGTTTAACCGAGGTGAAATGAGATGAAAAAGTAGTCCATTGGGAGTTTACAGTCGGATCCGACATGTGATTATTATTACCTTGCTTTGACAGGCCCATTGTTCTCCTCTCTCTCTCTCCTGAAACCACTTGAAAGAGGAAAAGGAAGAAGAGGAGAGAAATGAGGACTCTTAAATGAAGATGACTGACAAAAGTTCTAGAATGAAATAGCTGGCTTGTTTCGGTAAACGTTGAAGTGGATAGATTAGTGGTGTTTGTAATGTTTCAATTTTTACAGCACACGTTCTTCTTGATAATATAATACATTTCAGGAAAACGTTATGGACGCAGATTCAGGGAAAGAAAGAGAAACAAGAAAAAACATTTTTGTACGTGAGTCATTTCAGGAATATTTCGTAGAGAAGAACAGGAAACTAGAAAGTTACTAAAGCGAGAAAGAATAAAGAGGTCACGACGTAAATTACACAGGAAAGGAGCACAGACAGTGAAAATGCTTTTATGAAATTATGATAAAGAGTGATACAAAAAATGTGGGTGAAATAGTTTTAAGCCTCTTGCTTGCAAACTTAATTTGTTGATTCTTGCAGATCTGATCTAAACCATTTTGCCTTTTTATTTTGCAATGTAGAAAGAAACGATTGTATTAGTGGAATATACGATTCATAAGAAATAATGCCCTGTCCCTTGCCATCATCATCTTCGTAACTTCTTTCACATGGAATAATTCGCTTTTAATAGAATGAGATAAATGTATACATCCCACCATGCCACCCACATTCAAAATCTCGTTGTGATTCCAGATCCAGATGGAATTCCAAACCTTTGCTCAAACTGTCAGCTAGCTCATGAGTTTTGCTGAGCACATTCTAGCAAAATTAGAAGCAATTTTTTATCCATTCCCATTGTCATCTTGTATTTACTTTCACATGTAAATCGTACAACTTTATGGATATTCTCATTCACAAATGTATATAAACTAGAAAGCAATACAAGAGTAGCTTTTTCCTTCGTATTTCCGGTCTCTTAGTTTCGCTTCAAAAAACCATCATAGTTTAACATCGTCTTTGAAATACATAAGTACGGAAAGGGTAGAAAGAACTATGAAAGGCTACATCAAGTCGACCTTCTTCATGACTCCAGGCAGAGAAAGGGGCTTCTCACGAAATTCATGCACCTTAGTCGTTTATCATTACATCCTTCTTTTTCAGTCTCTCCTCAATAGATTTCCCCAAGCCGCTCTTTCCAGTGGAGATTTCTACCTTGGTCCTACCTCCACACTCGTATTTCACATTGGTCTTATTTGTGAGGAGAAAGGAGAGAGAAATTGAGAAAAGAAGAAGGAGGAAACGAAGTATCGTTTTAAATTGCCAAACTTTGAAAGCTCTCCGAAGATTTGAATCTCTTACTGTGAGTGGTGGAATGTGATGTGATGCGATAGCAGTAACTTCTTCCTTGTTGCTATACTCGGAGGCTGACTAAACCTTAAAATGTTACACACTTTCACAAGTTTGCCATTCTCAAGGGACAACTGACACGCAACTACCTCAAGTCAATGCACCACTGTGCTCCTTTTTGTGCCTCCCAAAACATGTTGCTAATGGCAGAATGTACAAATGTCAATGTGCAAATAGTTAACTTGCCTCATATCAATTTTTGAAACTGTTCCAAAACTAGTTTTATATGCTTTTTGCTTTGGAGATTAGATGTTTTATGGAGAAAAATATCCTTAACGATTTTATTTTAAAATGAGTTTAGCTCGTCTTGTTTTGGAGCCACATTCGATTGGCATCTCCACCTTCGTCATATCTGATTTCCTGGTATTTCTGGAAAAGGTACTCCAATTCCCATGTAAGGAATTAGATTGCCTGGCCCAGCCGGAAACTATAATTATTCCAGAATTTAATATAATTAAATAAAATTTCCAGTGTCGAAATGTCAGTATTAAGTCATATCGAGCAGTAAAATTTTGCCTGGAGTAACTTTTCAGTGCCCATCAAGTCAATTTTCATCATAGTCATTTGAACTGTCTCTCTGTGAAAACTAAGTTATTATTTCCGTCCTTTTAAAGCTTTAATATTCCCTTAACTTTTTATGCCAACCTAATTAGAAACTTGTTCATTGCTATATTATTTTTTAATTGCAGGAGGTATACTGCCACTCCGCAAAATACAAGTTTTATGGTTAAAATTTGAACCGTTCCCACTTCATATTATGATATATTTATTACGTTCACTAAATCATGCAGGCCACAACAAGCAATGAAAATTTTATTACATTTTATCATACGTGTATGATGATGATATCCCTAAAGAGAAAGATAATAAAAAATAACAAGTGGACGCAGTGGATTTTCCACTAGACTCTATGATGTTCTTTCTATCTCGTATTTACCATAAGCGCTATTTAGACATTTTTTCCTACGAGAAATACATACTTTCCCGTAAATCACTTTAAGAGAAACAGAGTGATCCTACTGTAAGGAGAGTTGCAACATCCGTTATTACCTTTAAGCCAAAAACACTAAATAACCTTTTTCTTACACTGATCGTTTCAGGCTCAATCGAATAATGTAAATAAATAATATTAGTTCACAAAATCTTACATAAATATGCTAAAATATTGATAAGCCTTCTCTTTGTTCCTGGGGAAACATTCCTTACATTAGATGGGCTATATAATGTTATATTTCTCAAAGTAGGTATATGTAAATCTTCTCGAAGAATGTAACTATGACCAACAAAAGTAACAAAAATGATGTACAAAAAACGGAAATAGATTTTTTTCCTGTCAGGTTTTGGTCCATGTTTATGTTTTCTTAATACATGACTATAAAACCCAAATGCAAGTTATGTACAACTTTTCTCATAATAAGCAAAAAACCAAGTCTGACAAAATATTTTGTCTCGCACAGCTCAGCTCTCTTTTCAAGTCTACTTTCACTGAAAAATATACTAGTCATATTTCAAGAGATTGCCACGGTTGTAGGAGTGGATTGAAAATGACGAGTGAATATTACACTGCGATATTTTTGCTCTCCTCCCCCAATGGTGCTCTCGCTTTCCTTTTTCGTTCTTTCTCCGAAAACGTATACAAATGAATTCTTGTAAAATGGCATCTCATGGTCGTGGTCAGTCTAGTTTACAACAAGTGCAAACGGAGCGAAATAATATATTAGGTAATAATAATAGTGGTAAGATGTACTTATCTTCGCGCTGTCTTTCCTCGTCTTTCTTATCATCGTAATACGACGGTCTACACACTGTCAGCTCCCATTGATTATGGCACCGCTTGATAATATGTACATAGACGGTCTGGAGAGGTAATCCTCACAAAGGGAAAGTGGGGCGAAATGGGAAAAGAAAACCTGGAAGCTTGAAGTAGTTTTTTAAAAAAGTACGGCCCAAAAAGTTTGTGTTTGAACAGGATGAAAATTTAGTTGTACATGTAGTAACTATAGTGGCAATGTGTGGTTGGTTCGAATGATGTTAAGGAGATGACAAGTGGTCATGATTTATGGTGTTGAAAGGCAGGCAGCATACCGACCACGAGGAGACGTTCTGAAACTGAATTACTATAGCACTGACTTTTAACGGCAACAACTGTTTGTGCAATGGAGCTATACGTCCTACATTTATTTAGTAACTTCAGCATGGAGGCATCTATAGTTGCTTCAAAAAGAAAAAAAAACTTATGAGACTTGTAAGAAAAGCGGTATTATGGTCGAGTATGAAACATAAAAAAACTGGTACATGATCCTTGTTATTCGAAATTCCAGCAGAGATGAAAAATGATATCATTTCTCGTGGCTGAATTCGACGAATAATACGTGCATCTAGGTAACTTGTGGCATAGCACTCTTCGGAGTTCAATGGAAACTTTTAGACTTTCTTATCTACATACATGTGACGGAGGAAACAAAAGAGAGACTTTCCAGTGCTACGCCCGAGTTGGTGCTATGTATTGCTACGCGCCTGTAGATGGTTAGGCTTTGTGAGAGAAGAGGTATTCAGAGTAAATAATGAGGTCTCTTTCTCCCCTGTGCATCTCTGAATGGACACGGCTCCCTCGATTTTGCTCCTAAGAGTTGAGATAATCGTGTGATTCAAGCCTTTTTATACAAAGCACATTTCACATATCGTTGAAACTAAATCCGAATCTGATGAATAATTGTGCCAACAATAAAAAATCAAAATGTTAATAATAATGTTTGGAAGGAGGAATTAAATTCTGCATGTTTGCCTTTTTTAATACATTATCAACTTTATTCAAGACTTGGAGATAGGTCTACTCCATTTAATCCGACAGAGACGGGTGGTTTTCGGACTCAGGCACATAAATCACGACTCCTCTACATTCGAAGTGACATCGGGTTAGTTTTGCCTTCTGTCGTTATTATATTTGTTCTCTCTCCTCGAGATAAGAAATATCATCACATATAAAAATATATCTTGATAGAAACTGAGCAAGACAGAGAAACAGGCTTCTGGGGCAAACTGATTGGTATATATAATTCCAGAAAAAGCATCTAACAGTTTTCTATTTATGAATGGTGTCTTTCCACAATAATCTAGTAGAGTCCCGACAATGTGACAGGTTGGTAAAAAAAAAATTTGATTACGAGTCAGGAATTGGTTTACGTATCCCTTTTCGCATTATTTTGTAATCCTTTCGGAAATGGACATTGTCTAAGGGTGCAAATTGAAAATGGGTAAATATAGATTATAAATGTATGTACGTAGGACTTTGTGGGATTACTTTTGAGTGTGAATAATGCTGACGTGATAGTACCTCATTTTGTATTAAATAAAAGGTCAAATAAAAACAAGATGCTGGCTACAGCAACAATTCCTAGCGAGATAGTTTCTGCTTAGACATTAATCTTGTCTTCCTGTAATTTGCTTTCTACAAAAGTAATGTACAATTTGCTTACAATTTCATTTTAATCCAGACTTTGATAAGATTTTTTACAAAAAGATGATTCTCCATTGTCGCAAAAGAGTGTATTTTTTAAAAACCCATTTGTAACACCATTATAAAGATTTGTCAGTTTCATGAAAATGAAAGAAGTACAAGAGCTTGCTTTGTTGTTTTTCTAGTGTGTATTCTGTCGCATTTAGGGTAATCTTGTGAACAATTTACTTGTAGTGCATCTTTCAAAAATAAATCAAGTTATGAGTAAAAGTTCTTCCTTCACGTACAAAACATGGGATTCTGTTGGAGGCTGTTCGTGTGACCTAAAGTAACATTTGACGTGGACTATTTGGCTCCTCGTCATTCAAACATTCAATCCACTACTTCACATGCCCCACATAAAACTATTGTTTCGTAGAACACATAAATTATAATTATATTCTATAAAAATTGTGAGAGACAGCGATATAGAAATTGAAAGATAATTATAATGACGTTGTGCTTGCAAGGACACTTCAAACTTTGGATTTTACAAATTAACGTCTTTCTCCGACAACATGTACTGTACCTGCAGAATACAGGAAGATCTCATTACGACACTAGTATTGATCTTAGAGTGGATGATGAATCTTAATAGTAAATCGACGAACCTACTCTGATGAGATAAACTATTTTTCACTCCTAACAATCCCCACGTTTTCGCAATATGATATTTAGCAATGTGTGTTCGCCCTTATATTATCAGCGAAAGAGGTTTCTTTACAAAATCTTTTTCTTGCCGTTGAAACGTTCAAATTTATAAAAGCCGACTACTTGCACTTTGGTTCCTTTCCTACTTTACCAGCATTTCTCTCATTCTTGCTCTCTGTGAGCGTTTTAACAGTTAGCGCAAATAAGCTTTTTTCTTTCATTCTCATCATACAACAACGTACGACATAGACGAGCGTACACTACTTGAAGTGAAAGATGAAAAGGAATGGAATTTGTAATACTAAATAAACATTGAACAAGGCTATGGGGAGTTTTATGAAAGTCAATGATACACTGCGTAATGTTCAGTATATTTATAACGTCTAAAATGCGAAAAAGACAAGTCAGAAGTGCAAGTGGAGTTCCTGATAACGATGAAATGAAAGGAGAAATGCGAGAAGCAGATAAACGTGGACAGAGATATGGATGTGCAATAGTACTGGAGCACAGGCACATTCTCTACCACTGACTGTAATGTTTTCAGCAAGAGAAAGTACGAGCCGTATTCCGGGTTTCGATGGCAAGAGCCTATAAAACCGTGTTACATACGAATTAAAATCGGTGATTAGTGATTATTACCCCGTATCTCAGTATAATGTTGCGTATAAAAAGCGACTCTATGAGGGAACATCTGGATGGCATCCTCTTTCTTGCTATTTCTTGACGCTCACTTCGTCCTAATCCTCCTTGGCTTGGTTATTTGCACACTTACAAAAACAGATGTATTAAAGAAAGAATAAAAAAGTTTTCGAACAGCCTTCATGGAATCATCATAACTTGAGCGTGAAGAACTTTGTACAAATCATTTATATGTTAAAAACGGAAGAAAACTATTGATTCATATTATATGAAATATCCTTGGAAATTTCAAAATCTTTGTAATCGAGAAGAAAGAAAAGTTTAACGTTAAGAAATTAAAGACGGAATTATTTTTATTCTTCCTTTGCCATTCACTGCCTCTCCAACGCATCATTGTAAATGCTTGCTGCAAAGGAATAGTTCAAGTAGAAAAATGTCACCAGTCTAGCCATATCTAAGCTGTTAAGACTAAAATTTTATATTATCTAACTAAAGTGGAAAGAAATATTCTATGAAAACTGTTCGAAAGCTTTTTTTGGAGGTTTGTTTTGTCGAATTAAACGGAAGCTGGATAGCAAGGATGAGACTGTTGGTTTCCTCTTTGAGACGTGAAAATTCATTTTTATGAAATTGACGTATCTTTTTAGATAATTGCAAAGAATATTAACAAATCACGTCAAAAGACAAGAGGAAACTCTAATCGACGGCAGCCATCCGGGACGTGTTTCATTGTCTTTCTTCGTTTCCTCTGAAGTCCAGATTTATAAAATGATTTATGAAATGATTGAATGCTAAATAATGCAGCTCTGTTATTATTTCTCTTTCGATCAAGATTTCTTTAAAAGTGAAAATAAAAGTTCCGATTTTTAAAGAAAACTAATTTGCCAAAATGAAAAGCACCTCGTTGAATATTTAATCTGCCAGCGAGCATTTTCTTTCGGACAGCTTGCCCATAATTTAGCATTCAGACATCACAAATTTTTAGGTTCATATTTATTTTGAAAAGTCTAAGTTTATTTGTGGCCCTAAAATTTGTTTGTATTTTGACTTTTAGGTACCTTTTTACCATCATTAGTTACCTCATTGGTGTCTTCATTTTCGCCACAATCGTAGGTAAGTCATTTGCATTATTATACCAAGTGCATGGAACGGTCTGATATTTCCTCAGATGTTGTCAGCTTTTTATTTTACAATTTAATTGCATTCTCGAGTTTTCAAAGGATGAGACAGCAATAAAATAGAAACTAAATAAGAATGCTGTGAAACTATCTATAGAAATCTCACAAGAAATCAACACACAAACTCAATTTACACGTCAGTTTAAGTGATCGAGACTCGTCTGCATTTCCCATTGTCAGTTTCACGCAGTTCATAGCAACAATGTGGAGTAATCAGTTAGTATCAACAGAAAGTCTTCTATAGACGAGACGTGTCTATGCAAATGGAAGGTAGAAAGAAATAGAAAGTGAGTTGCTTACCTTTGGCAGTTTTGGTCTCGCGACCGACCCAGATAGCGGAAAGAAAAGATTTCAATTCAAGTTTTATGACTCATATGGGAAATATGTATGATATTCGAAGCTAAAAGCTTAGAAGCCACCCTCCAACTGACGAATGCCTCCTTACAATTTCTCTCTCATTTTTACCGCAAAAGGTAAAATGTGATGTGATGGTGTAAGGCAGTTTCTGGATCTTCCCATTTGTGACAGCGAAAGAAATTTTTATTACAGTCGTGGCCACATTTTACAGTCGTAACCATGCATTATTGATGAGCAGGAGGATAAAGTGGATTGAACTGAGCCGGTTTATTTTACATCGTTTGGCATGAAATGGATTGAATTGAACTACCATACATTTTATTATATCACTTTTTATACCTTAACATCGACGAGTGAATTGATCAGATCATCTTATCGCGCTCTCCCTCTCTTTTATTTTTAATCCAATCTCCAGCTATTGCCTATGTATAGATTACCAATTACGCACTCACCTTTTAAGATCTTGTGAAAAAATGATCTATCGCGTAACTCACCTTGCAAGTGTCAGAACTAGGATCCGTCCGGTTTATTTTTGGTTTATTAATTTTGCACGGCGGTAACGGCTGGCATTAGATTAGGACCAGGGTTCAATTTATCCTAAAAGTATGATTATCTGTCTACATGCCCTTAAATTTTGATTGCTGTGGTAATTTACTACAGGCCAAGTCGGTAACGTGATAACAAATCGTAACGCCAATCGCCTGGAATTCGAAAGACTTTTGGTAAGTCAAACGATTCGTACCATCCAAGGCTTTCTATTTTGGCCTCTCCTTATGGAAAATAAATGTGCTTAACTTCCAACAACTTTTGCTTTCCATTTTTAGGATGGTGCAAAAATGTATATGAGGCATCACAAAGTGCCGCGTGATATGCAGCGTCGGGTACTCCGATGGTACGACTACTCTTGGTCCAGGTATGAAACTAGTGTCTAACCGTTTCTTCTGTTTTCAAAAGTGAGTCATATTAAACGGTCTAAACAAGATGAAATTGATTTGTTAAGGGGAAGAATACAAGGAGGTGGTGATATTAACACGGTAAGAACAAATCTTAAAACGATTGCTGTGAATATGTTACATACATTTTTACGCCGTTCATTAGCTTTAGATTTAAGCAAACTAACTTATAATAATGAAATATCAATCAGCCATTTTCAATTTGAAATATTTTATACTTGTTAATGGTATGAAGGCCTTAGGACTGTTGCCTGACAAGCTGAAAACAGAATTGGCTCTTCATGTTAAC
Organism: Cyphoderus albinus; assembly: GCA_021029165.1. NCBI lineage: Eukaryota > Metazoa > Arthropoda > Collembola > Entomobryomorpha > Paronellidae > Cyphoderus > Cyphoderus albinus. The sequence goes on along the minus strand of VYYJ01000390.1, from coordinate 12,610 downwards.
CTTAGTGTGCTAAAAAAGGTAAGCCACCTTCACTCTCTGTGTTTTATGACAAGCAGTCAAGTGCTAAAACGAGGACTAATTTATGCGTTTCATTTCAACCGCATGGCAGGTTACAATATTTCAAGAATGTCAACCTGAGTTTCTTCATGACCTGGTGCTCAAAATGAAAGCGTACATATTCACCCCGGGTGATTATTCTATATTTTATTAACAACTTATTTATTCTATTATTTTAATCTGTCATTATAATTATAATATATATATTGTCTACCTCACCCCCAGGTGACCTGATTTGCAGAAAAGGAGAGGTGGCTCGAGAAATGTTTATCATTGCTGACGGAATTCTGGAAGTTATTAGGTAGGTGCTCCATCTAAAAAGTTAACTAATTTTGGATAAGTGTTTCATTTTCACAAACTTATGTTTTTACAGTGAAACTGGAAGGGTTCTCACGACCATGCAAGCGGGAGACTTCTTTGGAGAAATTGGAATACTTAACTTGGATGGCCTGAACAAGTAAATATGTTTGACGAAACTTACAGACAATGCCCTCAAGGCATATGCAATTTTTGACATTTAAAAAGTGATAAAAAACTCTATGAATACTTAATCATAATAGACGCACAGCAGACGTAAGGTCCGTGGGTTACTCGGAGCTCTTCAGTCTTTCTCGTGAGGATGTGCTTGCTGCGATGAAGGATTATCCGGAGGCTCAAGTAAAGCATTTGAATTGGAAAAAGAATTCAATATTTAAAGGTTCTGATCCGAGTAGGTACGAAGAAAAATATTGATTTGGTTATAATTGTTTTATGTAGGAAATCCTTCAAACTCTGGGTAGAAAACGTTTAATGGAGGCAAGGAAAGCGTCAGGTGCTCCAAATCCAAAGAAGAGTACTAGTGACAGAGATAAGAAGACACAAGTGCTGAGCATTGCAACGAAAGAAACCCCAGAAGCGGTAGTGGGCGATAGTACTGCAGGGAAGAGGATAGTTGAAAAACTGCAGAGTGATTTTAAGGGACTAAAGGATGTAATTCGAAGGAGCAGGAAAAGCAACTCGAGGTTAGTATGATCACTAGTGACTAAATATTACTCTTTAATTTGCATTTGAGGTTCATGCGGTTCACACAAGTATATACCTATAAATTCCTTCCTGTCCTGTCTTTGTACCGCAGTAGGGATGACTCGAGCGAACCCGAGTCCGGGAAGGCAGATGGTGAAGGTGGGAAGAGGGATGCCAAATCGTTTCCTCCCCCTCGAGGCGTCCTAAAGCGAATGCACAATGTCGTTCTGAGTGATGAGAAAGATAAGGAGCCGTCCACATCCACATCCACGTCGACATCTTCTCCATCCATTCTCAGCAAACGTGGAGGAGGAGGCAAAAGGGTGCAGCTTAGCAGCGTGCTCAGGAAAGCTGCTCAGGAAGCTGCCCCAAAAGAACCTGAAGTCATTGGGGAAGGCTTGCCGCTAATTCAGAGATTGCGGTTGCTCAAGCAGAAAGAAGAAAGAGAGCGAAAGCAACAAGAGGAAAGGGAAGCGATGATGCAAAGTCTAATAACGAAAACGCCGCAGTCACCCTCCACGTCTCTAGCGAGCAGCGTTGTTAGAACAAAGGCGTCCGTTGAAGTGCCGCCATCATCTTCTCCAATGGAGGGTAAAGAAGTGTTAAAGCCTGTGACATCTGCTCCTCCGAAGGAACCAGACAAACCACGGGAGAGCGTTTCATCAATGGATTCTGCCTCATCGGTGTCTTCTCCACAGTCTGGCTCACTAGCACTTCGTGCACTGAGTCCTCCATTAAAGTCTGGTACTTTGCTTGGAGAGGCTGCTGCGATTGCTATCTCAAAGGCAACCAGCGAGCTGCCAGTTACCACTACTGTTGCAACTCCCTCCGTGCCTCCAAAACTTACCTCTCAAATATCATTTTCACCGACAACCACAACATCAGGAAGTATGTCTCCACCAGTGTTGGACACGTCCAGTATCGGAAGAGACAGATCTGCATCTGCTAGTTCCGCTCCGTCGGGCACAATGGTTGAGCCACTCAGTAGTATGATGCGACCTGCAGCACTCCACTTCCGTCAAAAGACATATGGTTCAGTGGATGATCTCTCGCCCGAGTTTTCTCGACTTCCATTCGTAAAGAAATTAAAAATACTGAATGAGCGTCAGAAAATTGCAGCTCTCCTAGTGAGCAAAACTACAAGTAATGTATTGACTAGAAGCACCAGTGAAGGATCTAATGAGGTCACGACCGTTGCTGGATCTATACCCTCAGCAGAGGACATTCAAGATCAATTGCACGCACTCTCCATGGGTCGGAGAACTCAATCGAATCAAGAGCAATTGCAAGGACAAGGAAGTAGCGGAGATGACGACTCCTCGAGTATGATGGGGCAAATCCCCGTTCCGTCTATAACCATGTTCGACCAGAGTCCACCTGAACGGGAAGTTCGCAAGTCGCGAAACGTGGGCGGTCGCTGCGCAATGTTGGCGAAAAGTGACACGGTTATACAAGTACATCCTACAAGTGCTGAGAATGTTGTACATGACTCAAATGCCACAAAATGCCTTATTAAGTTAGAAACTGATGAAGCGTCGAGTACGTTAAGTACTATTAGTTGTAAGATACCAAGCCGCCTGTCCCCTTCCCCAACAGCGCACGGAAGCATTAAGAAGAAGAAGAAATCCAAGAAAGTTCACATGACATCCCCAACTGCAGACAAAAGGGAGGAAGGGACTACGTCGAGCAGTAGTACGAACTCTACGCCCAGTCCTCCCGAATTGGATAGTTCGGAAACTCCGGAGAGGAGAAACTTGAAGAGTATATTAAAAAGGTTGGCCAAGTCAGAAGAGGCAACAGAGGCTGAGCTGAAGCGTGTGGGAGAATCTTCCGCCACCGCCACCGGTGGAACACACGTCACAAGAAAAAGTGAAGAAAGGAGGCTGCTGAAGGCGCCGACCATTGAAGGTTACGCGGCCCGGCACAGGAAGTTTGCAAAGAACGTCACGTTTCACCGTCAAGCAGTGACGGTGGTTTCTCCGGAGGATCTTGCGGCAGCAGGCGGATTAAAACCAGGCAAGGACTCTTTACGCATTGGCGAGGGCTTAAAAGTTGTCAAACCTGAGACTGAAATCTGCGAATCTTTTGCAGACTTTGGCCCGGAAACGGGGATCGCCACCCAAACGGAACAAGTGATTTCTGTTAGCGAGCACTCCATCGCTCCTGACGTAAGTTTCAATTCATTAGAGAAAGCAGAGAATGATAAAATGACTGTATTTTATTGCTTGTTTTACTGTTTGTAGAATATGAAATCATTCACGAATCTCATGGTTGTGAAAGGGGAAGACTTAGCATTCTCAGGGGACAGACATCCAGGGACCTTACAAATAGGTTTAAACATTGCTCAAGAAGAGTGCATTGGTAGCGTTTTTATGGGAATCAAAGCAATCATTCAGTCGAAGGTGGACGAGATTCATTCAAGATTTCAAGATAATTTTAGCACATTAGAGCAGGAGGTACGCAAAAGGGATGAAATAATTTTCAGACTCCAGCGACGGATTCAAGAATTGGAGAGGAATTCAGATAGAAGGAGGTCGCGAAATGGAAATGGTTTGAGAGGTGACGACAGCCACTTAGATTTTGGGGGAAATGATGGGGACAACGAAATGGATGATGTTGATGGGGACATTGGTGATGACGAAGAGTTGCTTTTAGGTTCAGAGGCTTCCTTTCAACCCAGATATCCTTTAGAGTTCCAGACGTCATACCTGTTCAGTCGCGGGGATTCCATTGACACCGTGATCAGCGCACAGGACTATGACGATGATGTGTTCGAAAGATCAGAACTGGCAAGCAGGGAAGCAAGTCGGTCTCTTTCACAGCCGGCTGGAGATCCTAGGTCAAGTCAGCAGTATCATCAGCAACAACGCAGACGGTCGCGGGATATGGGCAATGGAGATGGTCAAAAATCGTCTCCAACGTGGGCACAAATTTCACAGGAAGAAACGATAGAAATGCGAGAGTTTGGCACTGCGCCATGGCAGGTGGAATTTCACCGAGACAGAGATTCGCTGCCCCCTCCAAATGAAAAAAGCTTTGGGACAAGGAATATTGATAAAGACTCAGTCGCTGTGGATATTGGCAACACATCTACAGAGTATGAGTCCTCTGGGTCTTCGGGTTCGGAGGAAAGGAAGCCAAAAAGTGTGCTGAGCGAAATTGGGTAAAAAAATATAAATTTATGACAACGTAATACAATATTACAAAAACACAATGAAATATTTGTGCGATAACGAAACGTATTGATGTCGACTTTGCATGCTTACATTTATTTAAAGTCACAGGAGGATGAAGGAGGAACCGATCGCATTAGATGACGATGAGGACGAAGAGGGAGAGCAAACGGATGATGGAACGGAGGAAGAGGATTCGGACGAGTCTTCGGCAGATGAACCAGAACTGACAAATAAAAATTGGGAAGTTCACATGCTTGCAAAAGAAATGGATAAGATAGAGAAGACTAGGCCGGATAATACAGAAATGTTGGGGGAAGCTGAGTATTTGCAAAATGAAATCAAGCAAATGCGTGACGCTGTAACCTCTGGAGAACTGTCTCCCTCTGAGCTCGACATGCTGGAATCAATATTGGAAAGTAAGTCGAGGCGTGTTAAAGCGATTGTGAAAGCTCTCAGCGTGGAAACTCCATTCCCAGCCTCGGCTGGTGGAAAAGCCACCACTTCCGCCGTATCTGTCCGAGATACACCTAGAGGTAAACCCAAATCCATTCTAGTCAGAAGTGTAGATGATTTACATGGAATGTCATCTTGTTCTTCCTCATTAGCTCGTCCGTTAGGCACCAATCAACTGCAGAGCCTGGCCGCGGCCGAATTACCGACTAGTTCCGTTTACTCCCACCAACCCCGTCTTAGTTTAGGAATTTTACCTCCAATCCCTTCTTCGTCAATACAGGCAGCCAGGTCGTCAGGGGCGAGTGAAAGGCTAAGTCCAGGTGAACGGAGAGAGCTGCATAAGTTAGTATTTTCGAGGAAAAGGTCGACAACTGTAAGGCGTCAAGCAAGCTTATGTGAGACAAGTTTAACACAAGCAGTTGCAACATCAACGACTAAGGACAGTCAACGAAGAAGGGAAAGTGCTGGTGGCTTTCCGGTTTCCGTTGACTCTCAGGACTCGTCCACAAAGTCGTTCTTTTCCAAACTGAGCCTTGTTAGACAACTTACATCCCGTGGGTATGGATCGAAACCTCCAGCTGTTTACCAGGGCCCTTCATCCATGTCACTAGACCAACCTACCACAACCGAGTTGTGCGCTTCCGGTCCGAGTTCAACATTGGCCACTGAAAGTGTGGTGCAAACCTTTGGTTCTTCCAGTGGTAGTGGCAGTAGCACCATCATTGCAGGTACTGCCAGCCTCACCACTACTGCAAGTAAAACTGGCGAGGGCACAGTTACACAGTCTCAGCACAAAAGCTCTTCCATTGCTATCCTTCCAAGCGTTACCTCTACCGCAACGTCTGCTCCTGCTTCCTCTGTGACGACGAGTGATGCAAACCTGGATCCGGGCGATGGCCACAGCACCACCACAACACTGCGAAGTCCCGCGATGGCTGTAACCTCCTCGGCCACTTCCACAACAGCGGTCACTTCCGAGTCTGCCATTTTTACAATTCCTTCCACTTCTGTCCCCACACAGCCTAGCAGTTCCAAGTCCGTAACTACTCGAGCCACGTCTAGCGAGCTTGGTGGAGAGAGTCAGCCTCTGCTGAAAAAATAGCCATATTTTGGTAGGGGGTCGTCCTTTTTTAAAATTAATATTATGGGCAAATAAAGGCAGAGCTGACTTTCACTGAACATTAACCGTTCTCACGGAGTAAAAAAGTATGAAAAGAATTTCATTGTGGATATTAAATGTTAATCCGTTGAATTCTTCTCTAAACATGCAAGTTGAGGTTTACGAGCTTAGAATCCAGAAAAGCGCAAAACAAAAAACGTTGCTTGCTTTGTTCAAGATTCGAGGATGGACCCTGGTTTCACATTACAATTACATTACACTGATGTAAACGCAGTTTGAAGGTGCATTTTAATCTTTTAATCCATATAATATTAAACTTTTCAAAGCGCAAGATTAATAACACCATCCATAGTATCACGGTACAAAATGTGCTATGGTCATTATTACAATTTAATTACTAACAAACATGATTCTTTAACCACACCATACAAGAACTATTAATTAATAGTAATCAAAACTTGTGTATTCTAATTCGGATGGTTTACAGAGGAACATAAGTATTTTGTGACTTGCTTAAATGGAATCTGGTTGCCTGCTTTAGATAACTGAAATAATGTAAGCGATTTTATGTTCTTCCTGCTTTAATCAAAGGAACAAAAAGGATGGGGAAAAAATAAATTTAATAATCGACGAAATATGACTAAACTTTTCCCAAGAACACGGTGTCCATCTTCTTCTTTCAATGACGTTGCTAAAGTAAGGTGTGGAGAAATGAAGGATGGTTGCTGCAATTCAAACAGCATTTATAAGTCTTAATTCGTAAATATAATGTCATATTTAAACTCGATTTGACATTAAATTCACAAACATTTAAAAGCTACAATAACAATGTGAAATATAATGGTATAGCTAAATGCACGATTTTTAAATGTAATATAATAATTAAAATAAGAGTAAAGAGACGATTACTATTTTATATTTCTGGGGCAAGGAAGTTATTCTGAAAACCATAGTAATTATATTTACCGGATTTAAATAGAAATTCTATTAATACGATGAATACTAATTAAAAATTAAATGAATTTTATTGTTATAAGTTAACAGTAATAATGGGAAGAATAACTTACCATTAATTTAATAAAACAACTAAAGGCCAACTATGTAAAAGAGAACCATAGAATGACCAAACCAAATACCCAAGATTTTTTCTTAGAGAAAATGGTAAGTCGAGACCGCCAGAGGCCTGTATTTCTGAATGTTTAATATTAGTAAATTCCTCGTCGACTATTTAATGAGTGAATTCATTACTTTAGTTGCAATTTGTAATGTCGATTGTATTGGTACATGAATCATGATAAAGAATGTTCGAAGAATGATAATGATTTGTTACTTTCTGCTTTCGAACTGTTCTGTTCCTTCATTGCATAATTCATGGGAAGCACGAATTTGTTTCTTCAAAGAATGGCTCACCTTTCATCCTTACATAGTTCCATATATTGTTGGCTGAATATTGATTTGATGATAACCGAAATTTTCATAAAAGCATTCGATTTGCTAGTACAAACTTATTTTTCAGAATATGCAACAACTATGACTATGAGAGGAAAACTGATGGAATCAACACTGAGCAAAATCGCAAAAGGAGTTTCCACTACTGGACGAGTGCTTTAAAAATGCTAAGCATTTTCAAAAATAAATATTACAAATTACAATCCCTTCAGATCACCGTTTGTGGCACACCATTTATCTGGTCTGAAATTACTGATTACATACACCCGTATGTCGCAATAGCATGATAAAATAGAAAACTAACAACACGATCAAAACGTTAGTGTGACAATTTTATTCCCACTGTAAAAAAAACACTACTGAAGTGGTTAATTAACGCAAATCTTACGCTATACTGTTCTACAATTTCCCATAGCTTCTCGAGTTGTAGTATTACAAATGAGACAGGATTCCTGTCAATACTAACATTAATGAATATTGCCGTTATTATAGGTAGCTACAAAATTGGTTTTAAAGTTGTCAAGTACTCTTATACTTAGATGAAAAAAAAATATTGAAGAAAGAAAATCAGAGAACCAAGATGTGATGTTTTCATTCGAAACAATTTGTTGGGTGTTGCATAATTTATAATTAAGAACCGAAACGCGTATATTATTAGGCAGGTAAAATTAATCTGTCCTTAATATAGTACGGGTGTAGATCTCCTGCAAAGAACAAATTATTTTCAGGCTTGTTAGATTACTTTTCATAATAAAGATTAATTTGGAAAAGGGCAAACGAATAATAAATAAAAAAGATTTCGCCTTACATTCTTCTTGGCTTCGACGTACGCATCTAGCTACTTTTCGCTTGAATTCGCTATAGTTTTCCCTCCATTCTTTCTGTAAAATGTAAATCAAAATAAAACACAATGCGTAAAATTTTTAATTCATATTCATCATCAATTATTACATATCAATTTTAATTAGTGTTTAAAAATAGTAATTGGGATGCATACATTTTGATATTGACAACTAAAATCTGACTATTTCAGCTTTCAGCATTGTACATATAAGTGTGAGGTAGGTTAGGTTTCCCTACTTGACTGCGTTATTTTACTCCGCAAATGGACGTACTCTTCAATAATTCGCCAATATCATTTCAATTTCGATTCGAATGCTCCGATTCGTTTCAATACATAGAGAGTACCATGTTTCTCAAATTTATTGCAACAAGAAGACCTAAACGTGCTAACTACTACTTCTTGAGACTCTCCGTTCTCTGCTCCTACTGCACAGCTACACTAACATTGTACGTTGCTGATATATATCAACTTGATTAAATCAGTGACATAGGACAATTCTTAAATACATTCTAATTGATTGAATTGTGTGAATAACTTATTATCCCTTTTATAGAATAAAGAAAGAAAAACTAACCGCAGCATCGACGTTGGCCGGACTTTCATCATTTGGATCAGCTAACATTGATATAACTGATATCAATATGGTTTCCACGGTATGCACTGGTAGCCATCGCTCAGACGCTTTCTCATATCCCCATTTATCGTCACCAGGCTCGTGAAGAATTGAGATGCATACATCACCGCTTTTATCGACTGAAACAAAACAATGTTATAAAAATATTAATCTAATTCATTCATAATTAACAAGTATATACTCCAACTTCAACTTAAGCATGAAATTAGTGTTGCACGAGTCAGAGATTTTGTTTTTTGTGTTTCATTTTTAACGACTAATTTCAAAATAAACAAACTTACTGTTAGGATGCCAGATTTCTGTTATAAACTTCATTTTCGGGGGACGCAGGGGATATTCACGAGGAAAATATAAATGCGCCTTGAAAAATCCTCCCTCACTAAAAAAAATTAATATTCGTTACGTTTGGCAAAGACTAAATACGATCTAGCTGACGTCAGAGAAAGTTTTAGCCTGCAACTTTCAACTGTTTAACTACTTGTTAATTTCACTCACTAAAGCGTATCTGGTGGTCCAATGATCAGTACTTCCCATTTGTAGATATCGTTGTCATCGATGAGACCAGCTGAAAATCCTTCGACAGGATTTTTATTGAGCTCTGTAATATAAATGAATCGCAGCGTAATTCCCTCAATCAATATTTTATTAATTTTCCTTCTCCAAAGCGGAAACAAAACTAAAAAGCCACTTTTAAATCTGGCAGCAGGGAAGTTTTATAATTGAAACTAAATGTCTCTTACCTGCTAGTTGTTTGCGAAGTAAAAGTGCAGACTGCGGCTCTGACATTATTTATAATTTTTTTAACGATGCACCTACCTAATCCGAAAGCAACTACCGAATTTTAAAATGTACTAAACTTAGCTAAGGGTTTAACTCTAATTTATATATTAATTAATAATATCTAGATATTGGTAAATGTAGTTAAATTCGCTTCACGCGCAAACTAATTTTCCTCCTATATTAAATTAATTAATTGCTGTGTACGTTAACGTTATTCGTTACTGCATATAGAAAAAATTGCCTAATATGTAGACTCCTTGTGTACATCTTAATTGTAGCTGGGATTCAACGAAACAACACTGAAATGAGGGCCTCTCCTGTGCAATACGTTGGCTTTTGCCTTGTAAACTCCGTCGTCGACGTGAGCTGATGTGAATAGATGTGAGAGATGCACAGGCTAATGGTATTGTACACAGAGTACACACACAGCAAAAGTACTCACACAGGACAGGACACCAGACAGGAGATAAAAACAGACACAATCCGTGTGCAAGTAACGTTAACGTAACGTACTGTGAACTACCTCAATTTTTATGAGACTTACAAAATACGTTCAATGATTCAATGTTAAGAGATAGAAACGAAAAACTCGACAGAAAATGCCTCACTGCTCACTTCCATTTAATACATACTACTTCACCAGTTCACTGTTCACCACTTCACTCTTGTAGTGGTGAAGTAGTATGTAATGGAAATGTGCACACTGCACATCTTTTCTCGAACTTGTATGACTTCTACATGCAACGCGATTTTTTCTCCCTTGTTGTTTACTGCCTTGGCTGCTATGGTGTGCTGCAACAACACTAGGCGAGGGACGGTTGAGAAAGTACGTCATCGAAAGGGGTGGGTGAGACCCACTCATATTTTCCAGGAACCGTGGAGTGAGAGATGAGAAAAATAAGGTCGGTCAAATTTACGGTGTGGGTGGTTCTGGAACGAACGCCTAATTTGCGGTGACGAACTGTTCAAGATTTGCATCGCAGAACTGCAGAAGCAGAGAGCTTTGCGCAGATTAAAAGATGTGACATGACGGAGGAAAATACGTCTGCAAAATACATGGTTGGTATTGGTTAATGGAGTAAAATTAAAGGTGTATGATGAATGAAATGCAAGGCAATGTTGGTAAAAAGGTAGATTGCTTTTATTACCTTTGGTCTTTCGTTGCTTCTTGTTGTTGCCGTGTAGATTAGATAAATAAAGGACGTAGTGAAGTAAGTATAAGTAAGAAGAAAGACGAAACTTTGTCTGAATTCTGCATTGATGGGTCGATCGAACATAGAAATCAACATGTCAAAATACGAGATTCACAAGAATAAGAAACTGTAACGTGATGAAACGAAACGGAAATAGCATTTTACTACCTCATTCAATAAGGCTGAGAATAGGTGAATGAAACCATATCCATAAGTCGTCCGAGAAAACTCCATCATTTATTGGGTTCCAAGGATTCGACAACTTCACTTCTTTCCCAAATGAACATCTGCGAAAATGAAATGAGTCGACTGTTAGTCACTTATACCTTTTTCATTCCTGCAAATCTGCTTACTCGGCTTTGTTTACTCATCATGCTTTTTTATATGCTTAATATCTATATTCAGGACAAACCGAAACGTTAAAGAAATGTTAAATGGTTTCATTTAGTTAGTCAGTCTACAGTCTATTTCACTTGAGTTGAAGCAGCACCACATAACTCAATGAGGACTCCGTTGATCTTGATCTCGAAGTTGAAAGGTTAAAAGAGAATGAGAAATTAAAGTGTAGATTTACAATTAATTATACACCGACGGAAGAAAAATTTGTAAACTCGATGGAACTGGACTATGACGATGATGATTAAACAATCAAGCCAAACTGTAGTGTGAACCGTCGCGACTCTTAATTAACTTGAAAGTAATTAATTTAGATATGAATCCTAAAAATAGGACACGATGATAGCAAATAAAATTAAAATTATTAAAATTAACCTACCTTTTAATGACTGGACGACTGAAGAAATGAAGAGAGAGAACAAAGGCTACTGATCCACGAATATGAACTGACTGCAACAAATGCTCCGGCACGACCGAACGAACTTTTATAACTCCAGACTTCGAGCGAGCTGTATTGTATCCGAAATATCCTAAATCCGAGAGTAATTTTTAGTTTCCTCGACATACTCTCAATTCTCTACTTGAGAATGAGCAATTTAGGTGCAGATGGCACTCGGTGTTTCGACGGCGGTGTGGAGTCGTGGCAAGAATTCTATTTCCAATAACATTCGGAAGATTCGACTCTGACTTAAATTTGAAATTCCTTTTGGAAAACCCTGTTTGTAATGCATTTTTGACAGTTTCAAGGAAGGGAATGAGGCCTAGGGTCAACGGTCACTTAAACTCTGTGATTTTCTATTAGACGATATTTGTTGCTGTTGCTGTTGTTGGATATTTAAAGAAAATGATTTTTATGGCCAAAATCCTTTCCTTTCAAATGATATAATTGTGACCTTCTGACTTTGTATATAATATACAGTATATTCTATCTATTCCATCATTCTATCAGCAGCAAGTGTCTAAAAATTGCTTAAACTTTTTCAGATGAAATTTTCCAAATGACTGTCGCTGTGGGTTTGGGGTTACATTTTACATCACACGAGACGACACTTAAAGTCTTCTATTTGCAATATTTTCACTTTTCAGGTGTCCCACCACATTTTTCCTTTTTACACATTCAGTTTGTCCAGTCGACTGCAGTCTAGTCAATGTGCATGTTAGCTTTGGCCGCATTTTCAATCTATTTCCTGGCTCTCTGTCGCATTCGCCTTCGCATTCGAATGGCGCGGCGTGGCATCATAAAACATCAAAAACATAGTGTTCATAAATTATCTCATCTCATCCAAAAATTGTTACCTGTTACAGCACAGCCCATCTCACCACACCAGTGCAGTGGCCAGAGCCACCACCTCCCTTTCCTTTTCTTCTTGTGTGTATTTCTCGTAATATACAGGGTGTTTGGTGAGGTATGTGAAATATTTTGCACATCGATTCCTGAGGTAATTCTAAGCCAAAATCATTCTTTGCACTTTTGTCTAATTCTCAACCGTTCTCGAGATATTCGGG